>JANKKB010003199.1:0-34704 GCA_026225775.1 Bursera palmeri
GAAAGGTTACTTCTGGTGAAAATGACCACTACATGAATAACAAGGCATGGAGTTAATAGGCCAAACATTCAGATATTAGAAATAGGATCATTCAAATCTTGACATTCTGGTTTTGCTTCTCCCGATTTTGCTCCACAAGTTTCTGAAACTCTTTCTCACTAGCCGCAATTAGACGTTTAACAATGTCAAAGGTGGTGAGCCTAATGCTGCAGTAGAAAAATGAATAAAGGGTGCATTAGGTAGCAAGAGTATGGATGATAAAAAATGAAATTGGAAACACACCAGGAGAGATTAAAAAAATAAAAATCCTGTGGAATGTATTTTTATCACTTGAAATAACGTCCTACAGAAATCAACTAACTAGATTCATGAAAACTCAAAAACAGTCCATCCGCAAGGATGGAACCATGACCACAAATGACAGTAAATATTTAAACTAATTCATATATCTTAGAAGCTAAAAATACACTATAGTTAGCTGATGAGAAGAGAGAACTACATAAGAAAAGCAAAATGAAATAATTGAATTATCACTAATGTTATTAAATTAGCTCCCTATCTAATTTTCCATATAACATGGCTCAAGTTCGAATTTTTGCCACTGAAAAACTAAGTGACCATGCAAAATCTTAGAGGAACTCAGGCAAGGTACTCTCTGCAGCTAATTGACCACAAATCATGCATCAGTAAGTCCAGATATCATGAAGTTTTAAACAGACAAGATACTAAAGGGGACTTGATGGGCACAAAAATAAAAATAATGCTACATAATGAACATGAACCTGCTGTTTGGTAGATTTTTCAGTGCATTGGGCAAAAAACCCCTATACAAGCCAATAGCTCCATCACGTGACAAAATACCTTTATGAATAAGAACAAGTTAGATTCAGTGTAATCATCACAGAATAAGTTCCTATAAAGAAGTGAAAAGTGAAGCACAAGGCACAAGAAAAGTTCAACTAAATGTTCACAAAATCTTAACATAAAAGGGGTTAGGGTTGGGGTTAGGGTTAGGGTTAGGGTTAGAGGCATGATCTAATAAAAGGCTAGGGCCACACTTAATGGGAGGGAAAATTTTGCAACATAAGAACACGCAATACCTTATAGGGGTGCTGATGAATGAAGAAAAAAACCCAGCATAAATAAAGGACATTCAGCCACAGCAAAGCAATTAAATTTGAGAAGCTAAATCCGGAATTCTGAAGCTAGAAACTCATTAGAGTATTAATTGAGTCAAAACCTGGGTTTCATTCAGCAGATCATGAGCAATAAAGATTGAGATAGGAATAAATTGGTTTACTCTCAATTCATATTAATCTAGGGTACCTCTCAATTCATAGTAATCTAAGATACCTATCAAAATAAATTTAAAGTGGTCTATGTAACTATTTGCTTCAGCATTACAAGTCCTCCTCAAAACATTATAACAGGACTCCTGCCAAAGGCACAACTTTTTCAAAAGCTCATTTGCCTTCCAGCAAAAACCTCCCCTTACACTTTTAACTTGAAACTAATATGTTTGTGTCATTCATAAATCATATGCACGTGTGAAAATCTAAATTTGAAGACAAGAATGCCTTTACTACTGGGAACCTTAATAGGAGTCCAAGTATACCAGAAGTCTATAAACTAACTGCTGAAAAGAGATAACATGTTTTACTGAAAATTGGTACATGACCTTTTATATTTACCAAGCGACTGCTAATTTTTAAACGAACGTATATTCCATGGAAACAGGGTAAAAATCCAGGCTGCCTAAAGTAATGTGCTTCATTAGTCCCAATATAATGCAGATCATTGTATATTTGAGACAATAGTAGAAATAACTAGCACCATCCACTTACCTGTAATGGCGTCTAAAACCGACTTGTAAGGAGTACCCTTCATTTGCATTTGTCTTCGAACTGTGTCCAAAGGATAGCATGTGAGTGTGGCAACACCAGCTGACACAACAGCTGTTAGTAGAGAAGATTGAGTCTTCTGTTGGTATTTCTCAGGCAAGGACTTCTTCACCCTGTTATTTTACAAAAAATATATCAATGCAGGCATTTTCCAATTAAAATTATCCGGTTTGTATTCTACTTCACTATATATATATATATATTTTTTTTTTTTTTAAAAAAAGGTCATCATTGGACTCACAAGTCAAAAATGCAAAAGTTCACTGCAATATATGGTGCAATTCCAATAAGAGAAGGTCCAAGCCCATAATAAAAGGATGCAAAGCCTTCCTCTCGTAACATGTTTAAAGCAACCTGAAAGCAACAGATTTAAATCCATTTTCCTATATAAAGTTCATCAAGTTATAATAAAATTCAAGAGGGTCAAACATACCTCAGACATAGTTCGATATCCGGGTTCAACTGCTAAGCGTAATCTCAGGACATCTAAAGGGTATGTTACCTACACCAAGACAAAAGGAAATCAATGTTGAAGAGCCAAGAGCAAGAAATTAGGTACAAGAGAAAAGTAAAAAAATGACAAATTCCAGAAAAATAGAAATAGCTCGATGTAGAAACATTTCAAAGTGGGAGAATCCTCATATTCCATAGAGAATAAGACAATCATTGTCAAGAACATTAGGACACAATCTCATGAAATACAATTTAGCACGTCCTTATATTGCATTACTCACAAAAGTGGATGTCATGCCTGCACAAGCACCTGCTGCAAGCCTTCCAATAACAGAGAGCTGACCATCCTTATCCTTAAAAAGTTTCTAGAATTCAAATGTGAAAACATCAATCAAGTGTCTCGAAAAATACTATGCCAAAAATACATGTTATAATCGTCTCAAATTTGCTTGAAGACATTATCTACCTTGTAAGTTTCATAAGCAAAGAGCTGGACTGCACTATAAGGTATGATCCGTATCACCTAAACCATTAAGGAAAATAAATCAAAAGAACCTAAAAAAATATATATATATATCAACAAGTAATGTTTAAAGTGACAGATGCAAATACCTGCGGAAGGTTGCCTTTCCAGTATCCTTTAATTCCTTCTTCCTTTGCTATCAATGCTATGGCCTATAACCAAAAATTATCAACCATGAGAAAAGTTTTAGGAACAATAAGCATAACACATTACCCACAGGGACGGAGCTTCTAAGAGACTAAGGCCCCCCCAAAAGAATTTTTTTTAATAGATATATGGATTACTAATTAAAAAAAAAAAAATCCAATTTTTAAATATTGGCTCCAACCAAGATTTGTTATTTGCTTGGCCCCCCAAAAATTAGACCCAAGCTCCGTCACTGATTACCCATATGCCCATCCAGTAAAGTTGTCCATCCAAAAAGTCATGGCATATATACATTTATTATTTTTATTATTATTTTTCCTCAATCTAACCACCACATGGTTAATAACTTTTAATTGAATTTAGATTTTCTTTCTTATATTATTTGAATTGAGTTATTTGTCTCACAATTGCTATCAGAGTAAAATTTTTATATAACACCAATCAATATCAAGCAGTAAATATGACTAAATTTCAAATACATATGGAACATTGTCAATGCAGCTGAGAATAGGTCATTTAATCTACGTAATGCATACCTCCAGGAAACCAATTGCCTTCTTAGCACTTTCTTGGCCAGCTCTCACTCCATGAGTCTGTAAAAAAATTCAGTTGCATTTCAGTAGTTAAGCATATCACTTGAAGCAGTAGATACATTGTTGATATCACAATTCTGGAACATATAATAAAATCACACTACAAAAACCAGCCAATTGTCCTACACTACCTTTTTCTCGCTTCAGAACAAGTTTATAAAACCAAACAGACTATTTAAAAAAAAGAAAAATAAATAAAAACAGAAAGAAACAGAATGCAATCAATAATAACTTGAAACGTCATCATATGTAACAAAATTCACTTTGCGAAGAGACGTACGAAATTACACCTGCATAAGTAGCTTGATACGGTCAAGCGGAGCAGTGACGGTTTTTGCCGCGGCTCCAGCGACGGCGCCAGCTGCAAAAATAGCGGCGTCTCGTGGCACGTAAGCAAGTAAAGCTAACGGATGCTTGGCGAGCTGAGCAGAAGTCGGCTCGAATTCTCTTTGGATTCTCTTTTCTGCCATTGCAAGACATGCAAAATCAATGACTCTACGACTACGTCCACCTCCTCCATCAGCAGCGCCACCACAACTGAGAGTCAAACTAAAGCGCGCTTCAGTTTTCCACAACGGTTCATGGTACGAAGACGTCTCAATAAGACAAAACTGAGACGTCTTAAGGTTCGGGACGCTTCGAAATGCTACAACTCTCTTCTCTTCTCTCATGGCTCAAATGGAATTTCGAAATTTAGGTCAGGGCAGAGAGAGATAAGGCGTTGAGGTCGTTGCAGTGAAGAGAGAGAGAGAGAGCGAAATGAAACAGAGTGGATCTTTTTTTAAGCCCTTAACCTTTTCTGATCCTGTGTGTGCTGGTCTATGGACCTGTATTTGAGCTTCGCTTAATGGTGCGCCCAGCATCTTCTGATTACAGGTTTGGACCCACTTTTGAGATGTTGACCGACTTATGGATTGAAAATCTACAGGTTGGTGGTTGAAATTCCTATGTGGGCTTTAATATGAACATGATGGCCCACGAGATTCCCCCGGGAGTTTCAAATTAGTTTTTATGAGTTCTAGTTCGCGGTTCAATTCAATCATTGAATATTGACCGGCAAGTTTCCGAATCCTCCCCTCCAGACCATGATATGCCGTATCCAGCTACAGACATACAGTTAAGGACTCTCAAGGCGTGTTAACATTAGACTGATAGCTAACAATTTTTTTATTTTTTATTTTTGGTGTGCGTTTTGCAACAAGTATATGTACATATAGTTTGTGAGATACTTAGATGTGCTAGCCATTAATATTAGGCATCTAATGCTGAGGTATTGTTTGATCTCGTGCTACTGTTTCCGATATTTTTTTAGTCGAGTTGGACTAGAATCTTCTCCTCGTATGATTTTCGTATGGCATAGCGGACCATCCTTCAGATTTCCTTATATCTAATAGTCTAGTAATAACGTTTTTATTTCGCCTGGACAACTGAAGTGATTCCATAAGTTTATCGAATATAAGGTTGTAAAATCTAATAGTAGTCTAACTTAAAACTCGATGAATTCCTGATAAACACGAGAGGGTTTCTACCTATCATAGAAAATAAACGAACAAATTGTTAAAAACATTTTAAAAGAAAATATCGACAAATGAACTATCATCTTTCTTGTTTTTCTTGATTTAATTTCACAAATCACCTCAATGACAATATTTCTCAAAGAGGTTGGAGGAGAACGAAAAGAAGCCTGCCCGCATTATTTCCTCTCCATCCTATTTTAGACAACTTCTCACGGAAATTATAGCAGGCAGCTAGAAAATATCAAAATCAAGGTTGACACCAATACCACCATTTGTTTGTGCATCACTCATTGGAGGTTGTCAAACCATTGCTATACTAAATGCAACAAATCAGGTTTTCCAGATTAAAAATAATCAAAATCTCCAGCTGCCTGTCTTTGAACATGGGATCCATTCATAACAGAAGGACATCTGCGAAGCGGCCTATCTTTGTACATGGGATCCATGCATATCATAAGGACCCTGTGGTGCTGCTCCAGGCACATATTGATGACCAATATCAGCTCCAGCTTGTACCTGAAATCAGAATTAACAATGCTAAGCATTTTTTGACAGACACTACAGTTTTATTGGAACTAATAGGGATGTTTTTACAAGTAGAAGTTCTAGGATATAAAACTTTTCAAGTATTTTAGCAATAGACAAGCTTTATATGAACTTTATTTTAGAGTTCTGCATTAAAAAAAATAACTGTATCTCACTCTTACAGGAAGAATGCAAACCATAAAGATAGTTAATTGTAGTGTCTCATTAATCTACTTAATAAACTTTGCTTTACTCACAAAAAAAGTATGATCTAGAAAAACCAAGGGATGTGTTAAAAGAAAAAAGAAAGTGTGGAGATGCTGAGAGTCCAAAAGTCCAAATACATGGGCAATTTTAAGTAATATGTTTGGAAGTATCATTTGATATAAGGAAAAGCTTACTGGAAAGTACAAAATACAAGTAAGAATTATTAAGAAGGAATATTTCATATCAAAAAAGAAAAGTTCAAATAAAAGCTGGGGTTACATTACAAACATTCTCTTCTGATAACATTGTTGGCAGTAGTTGTTATATGGCCTTGTAAGCATAAAACCAAACTCGTAGTAAAACTAAAGAGTTAACAGTTGTATATCCCATGCGTGGAGCTCACAAGCCGACGCTAAACTATTTCTGTGTTGGAACAAGATTTTAACCAAAATTCATATTTGTGCTTGTATCTTCTGTATGTTATCATCAAGCAATTTAAAATTCCATCTTCGAATTTGAGATAAATTTATTACCACACCATAAGAAAAACTTAATTTATATGCATTTTGGATGAGATTTATGTGTCACCATGGATCCAGTTATACCTGTTTACCAATGCTCACTTAGTTATTCATGTAGGCAATAAACATAAGATTAGGAGATCAGTATAAAAATTAAAAATAACATGGATAAGCAGATTTAAACACTTACGTATCAAGAAGTTGAACAAACTCTTTAGTTTTATGGCATTAAAATCCCTAGCAAATTAACAATTTTGGATCATGTTGACACTGACTGTGAAGCTAAAAGAATATGCGCTGAAGATAAATTGTATTTAGCTAATTATAATGATGAGAAAGAACACTAATCATTATTGAATGGGACTGTTAGGAATTAGAATTGAAAGGACATATCAATGTTCATACCTGTTGCATGCTGTAAGGATCAGAATATAGACTTCCCCCATATCCGGTACCAGGAACAGGATTGCCATAGCTTGTAGCATAGCCAGGACCTGAATATAACAATCCCAAAGGTCAAGAGAAATTTTTTTCGACACTGAGATTCTTTGACTGTTGCACTCAGATGATCATTGCTTGAGAAATGATAAAGGAAAATTTACTTGGGTTTGCTGCTGCAGCTGCCGCAGCAGCTGCCCTTGCTCTCTTCTCTGCATTTGCTAGCTCTGCACGTAGTCTTTCAATTTGATGAGCCACCAACCTCATATTTTTCTCCATTGCCTGACCATGCTCAAAGTTACTTGCCTGGTTCTTCTTCTCACATTCAGTAGCAGCTCTATTCACACACAAATATTCGCATACTAGTACTTTAAAATTTTGATGAGGAAAACATGTATTTCTTAAGATCGTGTAATTGCAGAACATATGTAGAAACACTTTCAAATTACTCAATTTCATTCCTTCTTGCTGAAAAGGACTATGAAATCATGGCTAACCAGGTATCTTTTGCCTCATTAGAAGTTTCATTTCTAGCTATTTTCATCCATGTAATGTTTTTCACAGAAAATAAAAAAAGAAAAAAATCTATCCTCGGAGTAGAACAAGAACAACAAATCTACTAAATAAGTCTTTCACCACCAATAATTAAAACAATTTTTTCTGCAACAACTACTATGTAACAATTCAAATTATGGCAATAATTGGAAATATAAAAAGCAATTAGGAAAAATAGACCGTCAAATAATCATAATTCCTGCAGAGTAAAAATATAAAAATAAAATAAAATAGAATAAAACCGAATTGTCAAATTGAAGATGAATTAAAATACCTTCCTCGTTGAATTTCTTGACGCACGCTCTCAATCTCCGCCTTAATCGCCGTCACATCCTTTGACTCCGCCCTCGCTTTCGCCAAATCTTCATTGATCTCATTCAACTGTTTCGTCAGCTCCTGCTTGACCACACCAAGCTTCTCTATATCTGCCCGCACCTGCTCCACATCCGCATTGATTGCGTCAATTACACGCACCTCCGCATCCAACTTCAATGACTTCTCGTAAACCTCACGCACTTCGATATCCCTCTCGGCTTTTATATTACCAGCAGCAGACGATAAGTGACGGAGCTCCTGTTGTGCGAGGGAGAGCTCTTGTTTGAGCGCCACGTGCGTGGCAGTCAGCCGTTGGTTGTCTTGAAGGAGAGACTGGATCTCGCTCTGCTGAATTGCGATGCGGTCTTCCAGGTGGTGGAGAGAAGGGAGGTGGTGAGATGGCGGTGGACGATTGGATATCCGTGGTTCCCGGAATTTTATTGCGTTCGGCGGTGGGGGAACGTAGCGCCTGGCCATTGGAGGTGGGGCTTCCTCCGAAATTGTTTAGTTCTCTTTTTTCACCCTCCTTCGTCTCTCTCTGAATATATTTGGATTTTTCTGCGGTCGTATGGAGTAACTGATACAAGATCGACATGTCAATCCTGGTTTTGCAGGGTGTTTTAATGCGGATGATAAGTCATCTACAAGTCGCTCGTAATAGGGAATTATTGAAAAATAACCAAATTAGAGGGATGCTAATAAAAAATAATCTATCCTACTAATCTTTGTGTTTCCTAATCAATTTTACCTTAATGGATTAAGAGGTAGTCAGTGGGTGGTTAACAATTTTAATGGAAGATTAAAAGATTATTAACTGTTACCAGATTGATTAAATAGATTCAAAGATTAGTGAGACAGATAATTTTCTTTGCTCCTTTTAAATTTGACTATTTCTCAATAATCCTCTTTATAATACTAATTTAAAATTTAAATTTAGATTTAAGTAAATATCACCTACTATCCCTAAATTTTACAGTGAAATTTTGACGTTTATTTTTTTCATCTTTTTTAAGTTTTTTAAAATTTATCAATCAAGCCCTTGACCCCAAACTCTAATAAATAACGACTGAAAGGTAATCCAATCTTTTGACTTTTCCAACTCAACATAAATCTAATAAAGGATAATATGATTAAACGTGTTACCCACATACAGTCAACACTGCTCGTAGCTTATTCATAATCAAATCTCATAAACTCATCAACAAGCTTTTGGCCCACCGATATGAATTCATCATGACACCCATTTTCACTATCCCAAAAATCACCAAATAAAAGAATATCAGAGATCTAACCCAAGTCCAAGCCTACTTCATCAAAACTATCTTAATCCACGACCAACTTGTTGCTGTGAAAATTCTTCACTTTTGTCCCCTCTTCGATCGTTATGACTTCGAATACACATATAAGGTTTTCAATCAAATGCGTGAACCCGATTGCTTTTCTTACAACACTCTTATAAGATTGAGAGTAACACACGATGGCACATTATAGGCCCTTCTTGCTATTTTATGAAATGATTTGCGATGGTGTTGGTTATTATAGTTTTGTAGAACATGATGATTGATGGGTATGTTAGACTTAGAAATTTTAGAGCTGCTAGAGATCTTTTTTATAAAATGCCTCATAAAATTGTTTTTTCTTGGATTATAATGATATTCGGGAATGGACAAGATGAGCAATTTAGGGAGGTGATTATGTGAGATGCAAATGGGAGATGTGCATAAAATTATGTAACTTTGGTTAGTGTCTTCTAGCAATTTCAAGATTTGGAGTACTTGAACTAGGAAAATGGGTGCATCTATATGCGACAAATAATGAGATTGAGATTGATGATGTGCTAGGTTATGCATTGATTAATATTTATTACAAAGGCGGGAATGTTAACAAAACAGTCAAAGTCTTTTATACATAATGTTGATGCGGAAAACTATCACCAGTATCAATATAAACGTGTATTTGAAGAATTGTTAGAGTTGATAATAAAGTTCTCAAATGATTGCTGGAGTTGGGTCAGTAGGTAGGAAAAGTGTCAGAAATTTTAGATGGATTAGTGTTGGAGTTCTTGGATGAGTTAGGAAATGGTTCTTGGTAGGGCCAATAAGTAAGAGTTCTTCGTAGAGTCCAGAAGTAGAGTTCTTGGAAGGGCTGAGAAGTAGAGTTCTTCATAGGTCCGAGAAGTGGAGTTCTTTCTAGGACCAAGAAATAGAGTTCTTGGCAACCCTAGGGAGGTAGTTCTTGATAGTCTTATATCTTTTGGACAGAAATAAGTTTGTATCTTTTAGATAGAAAGAATTTTAACTTCTCTGGTAAAGCTAAAGGATGGTTGGATCGACGTGGGCACTAAGGTTGATTTTCAAAAGTATCTAAAAAAAGCCCGGCCTTTTACTATTGATTAGTAAAGTGAACCCTACTAGCGCTGAGGTGATGTTAACTGCGGGCCATTTTTTGGATACCTTTTCCCCTTTCTTTATTGTAGCCTCAAAGCTGAGCTTCGGGAACCAAAGACTTCTCTAAATCTACACAACACAAAACAATGTCAGGGATGCCGGGTGTTTCACTGGCAATAATCCTCTGACACTCAAGCCATTTCAATAAGGGTATTCGGTGGTGAAACGATGTAGTTTGTATTTAGGAACAAGACCATTAAGGTTATATTCAACAGAGCAAGTTTTAAAAACTTAAGAGATAGGTTCTCGATGAAGGTGGAGAGTGATACCAGAAGCTATGGCTTCAAAAAACCTGAGGGATGTAGTTGTGATAACCAGAAGTGGGTGGTTGAGACGATTGGTTATGATGATGTGTGATGGAGATGGTAATGAACAATGGCAAAAATGATGAACAGTACTTGTGTTGATGAACAGTCATAGAAATGATGATGAATAGTAATGAAAATAATGATGAATAGTCTTCAATGAGGTTCTTGGAACTCAGGAGGTAAGGAGGATGTCGACCCAAAATGGACGAACGTGATCTAGATCACAAAAAGATGCAACTATAAAAAGCCAATTATGACCCAGAATCAAGTATTTTGTGACCTAGATTACACCTGTCCATTTTGGCCATATGGCATGATCTTGGAAGATTAAGAATGTTATCTTGGATTGGCTTCACACTTGCGGTGGATGTCAACTTTTAATTGTGTGGTTACCAAGATGGGGACCTTAGCCATTAAGCCACTGAGATGTGGCTCATCTTAGTGGGGGAGATCTCGGTCATGGGACTTTCAACTTGGGGACCTTGGTTGTTAGACCACCAATTTGGGGACTTTGGTTATGAACTCAAGGGAAACTTATTAGGGAGGACTTGTTGATGAGCATGCTCTCAAACACTTTGTGACCCTTTAGGAGATATCCTCTTCTTAGTAGGGTAATATTAGGTGTCATATGTTAGAATATGATAATTACATATATGGAGAACTTGTTAAAGTGGAGAGAGTGTCTTGGTATTTCTTATGGGAGGTACAAAACTCCATCTACACATAAATTCAATGCAATTACATTAAGTGCTATGATTGGAGGGTTTGTAATGCATCGTTGGGCAAAAGATGCTCTTGAGTATTTCACAAGGATGGAATTTGAAATTTTAGAACTTGTAGAGACATATTTAATAAAATGCCTCAAAGAAATGTAATTTAATAGAATGTAACGATATTTATGAGTCAGTAAAGGCAATTAGGTAAATATGTTAGATTAAGGTAATCATACGTATATTGGCTAGTTGTTTCTATTAGTCAGCCAAAAGTTTCATCAAGTGATATTAAATCAAAATCTAAGGATAGTGTGTGATATTTACTTATTTAGATTTTCGTAATTAATTTTATTCTAAATTGTAGATCACTAAGTTATATGATATTACAAATTGATCAAATTCAAAATAGCTAAGATAAGAATTATAAAAATGTATAATATTAATTTGTATGAAAAAGTTTATTTATATTATTTATAATGATAGTAAATAAGTAAAAAGAAGGGATCTTATGAATAAATAAAGAGAGAAAATATAAATTTTTAATATAATTTATTGACATAAGTTTATAGTTTTTGATCTCACATAATTTAATAGTTAAGATTTAAAGTTAAAAATTATATTTAATGATATCAATTTATTAATTATTTTAAGAATNAAAGCTAATAAAATTAATGATTAAAAATTAAATGAATTTTTATTAAAAAATATGTGAAAACATCATCTGTCATAAAAATAAAATAAATATAGGCCTTGGAAAATAGATATAGGCCTCGATTCTCAAAGATTTGCTCTCTTTCCGCTCCTCTGTAGGTTACATCTCTTTGCACATGTCAAATGTGAACGTTAAATGGGAAATTAACTGGAATAGCCAAAATTAAGGGTTTTTTTTTTAAATAACCAATCTCTTCGTTTGATTTACCAACTTACTACTAATGTTATGACAAAAATATCCTCACCTTCAATCTCCCTCAAACCGTAACCTACCGTCTCCTCTCAAACACAAAACTACTGAAGTCCTTTCGTTCCACCACCCCTTGCTCCACCAATTGACCAAATCAAATAACAAACTTTTCATACTTCATGTTTTTCTCTTAATTTAATTTCTATCAATTCTTTTATGTGTCCAACGTCTATTCCTTCATTCTCTTATTGATATTTTTTATGAACAAACCCATTATATCTAATAGATTTTGAATTTTATGATGCGATTGTGATGCTTGCGAATGATTTAGAGTTTTAATGCAATTGTGATGCTTGCGAANTGGGTATTTAGAGTTGTGATGCAATTGCAAATAAGAGTTGCGCTGGATTTGGAGTTCTGCAATTTTGGTGGTTCTATAATTTTTTTGAATTCTAGACCGTCAACCACTACAGATGATACAGTGGTCTTTGACGGTCTTTCAATGGTCCTTGATGACAATCTTTCAACTGTGTTGATGATTCTTAGGTAAGTTTTATAAAGTTATTCACTGGTATTCATGGTCTTGAGTGTAACTTAAACCTAAGTTTATGTGAATGAGTTGAAGATAAGGTGAGGGTATAATAGATATTATGTTAAATTTGGTTAGATAAATCAAAGAAGATTTGGAGGTTGATTATTTTTAAAAAAACCTTTAATTTGGGTTATTTCGGTAATTTTCCAAAGTGAAATAGGCAAAGATGTGTCGTTTATTACTTTTTTTTTTTTTTTTTAATATTAATAATTATGNTGTAACAATTTGAGCAGAACCTCGTGCTGATAACGTGTTGTGAACGGCCTATTAATTTTAGCACAGTGGGGGTATATATACATAAATATAATAATATAGGGACTATAATGATATTATGCTTTGAGGGACTATAATGATATATTATGACTAGGCGTGTGATTGATATTTTACACTTTGAGGGTGTAACACAAAACACAAAAACTATTGGACTATTAAGAAATATATACTTAGGGGTGTAATTACAAAAGGCTAAAGTTGATGGACTACATTAATTTAGCAAAAAAGAGAGAGAAAGAAAAGAGAGGATGTGTTTCTCTTATTTTGGTACTTTGAATACAACGGGGGAGACTGCTATTTATAGGCAGCCTTCGTAACTATTCACTTAGTGAAATTATATAATTGTTCTTAATAATTACGTCATCGTAATATTCATAATAATTAAGGGGTGAGATCCACTATAATTAATTAACTTGTCCTATTATAATTAATAATTAATATTTATACCAGTTTATTACTTCTTTTTTTTTAGTATTACTAATTCTCAAAACTTCAAAAATCAAAACTATTTGTTTGAACTGCATATCGACCGTGCATATCTGTATATATCGCATTGCTGAACCTACCCGCCAATTCCCTCTAAAATGTCAAATCCAGCATTTGAACAGTTCTCACTCTTTCGCTCACAAATCTATAACAGAAGGTTAACTATCTCCTCAAATCATTAATTAACCATCTCATTTCATCCCCTAATTGCTAAGTCTCTTTTTTCTCTTGTTTCTAATTTGCAGATTTGACGATGAAACCTTTCGTGTTCTCGAATCGGTGCTCGTTTCCAAAGACGTCAAATCCTTAATCGAAGTGCGATCGAACTTGAGAGAGTTCATGAGATTTGAATCTACATCCGTTATTCGCGAAATTTCAGAGAAGACTGTGGAGCAGAAGCTTTCGATCCTCGAATTCTTAGTTCGTGTTTTTGCGCTTATAGGCGATATTGAGGTACAAATTATTCATTTCCATTAATTTAATTTGTATAATTAACAAGTTCAATTACTTGCTTAGCTACAAAACAGTTTCGATTGATTCATATTTGGATTACTTAAATGTTTCTAGAGTTGTTTGGCTTTGAGATACGAGGCCTTGCTTTTACGGGATCTCAAGTCTACAAGCTGCAAATGGCTTCAAGTTTCGCAAAACGAATGGCTAAGCTTTGTTGAGCAGTTGCTAGAGAATGGTTTTTATGCCACTGCTGGAAAGGTAAACTCTTTCTTTGTGTTGTGTCACAAGCCTGTACCATAAGCAATGTTTTATTTACTCTAGTTATTTGTCTCAAGTGAAATCCAATGAAGCTGAAATGAACATAAAGTTCATCTCCAGTGTAATTTTTCTATAGAAAGTAGAAATTTTTTGATAAAACGAATGGCTTATATTTTTGCTTTTATCGCCAATTTTTTCATGAGGCCTTAATATATCTTCTATCTGATTTCGTGCGAATCTAGTGGTTTTGTACACTGTCAGAATCTAAAACTTGGTTGTTCTTCCTATATTTTGCTTATTTAGGCATGTGAATATATACAGTCATACCTCCAGCGGAATGACAATGCTAACCCACAGATGAATGACAAACAAGTTACTGACAGAATAAAGAGACTCGAGGATTGTGCTGTGGCGCTGACCGCTTCGCACTCTGGTATATATGTGATATGTGATATTTCATATTCAATGTGTCAGTTAGCTAAAATTCATGTCAAATTTCATGTAGATGTATCACTTAGATAATATGATTGGCTACCTTTGCATCTTGAATAGACGTCCTAAGTGATGATTTTTGGAACAATATTGAATTGCGTTTAATTATGTTGAGTAGCTCTGATCTTTAAGTTTACTAGTAGAGGAATCAGGCATCTCGTTATTCTTATTTTACCATCTGGACATTATTGAAGTTAGATAGTTTTACTAGCTGCAACAGTCTGCTTATGATTCTCCTTTCTCTCTTGGTGACTAATCTTCTGTAAACAAGATTTATATTGAACTCTCTTTCGTGCTGTCATTTTATCACATTAGTTCAGGCGCGTGCAGCGGAGTACTTGAAGCAGAAAACAATTACGGGGAGCAAAGCACATTCTTCGTATTGTAAAGAAAAGCCATGCGTAGCAAGCACCTTGTTCAGAAACGGAATTAAGAGGCGAAATGTAGTAAAGTTGCATGAACTACAAGACTTGCAGAAACTTCGAGATTATTGACAATTCTCCTAATGCAGATCAAGTCTATTTGATAAGCTTACATCACCGGATTTGTCCTAAAAAAAAGGTAATAGCGCCTCTTGTGAATGAATAAAGATAAAAAATTGCAGGGCAGATTTTTTTTATGCAAGTTATATGCTATAGTGAATGCTCCTAGTTGAAGATCGTAAGAGGGTTGTATTTTCCCGCAATTACACTCTTTGAATATCCTGACTCAGAAATCTTCTATATTTTACTACTCTTAAAAGGCATCTCAATTGCCATATACGAGGTCACGCTTTCTTACATTCTTTTTCCTTCCCAGTTATAAAAATACAACTTCGATCGACTGTTTCAATAAGTCTCTCAATTTTGGCAACATTTTTCAAACTACTAGTAGCCAAATTTTTGTTTCTGAAGAATCAATTAAATCGAAAACCAAGCGACAATTATGTCATTTTATTGATTATTACACTCCAAGAGTCAAGTAATCCTTGTGCCCTTTGCAATACCACATACGCATACAAAACAAACTCTCACTCAGTACAAAAAACATCCTGAGAGATATTCACATGACATATACTATATATAACCTGCCTTCATCAAGCTTCAATGGTACGCATTCACTCCAATAAAATCCATCTCAACTGCGAAGGCATGCATGACAACTTACGCAACGTTGGCTTTCCAGCAGGCAACGACACCAAATGAAAGAATAACAAATGCGCATTATATGTTGAAGTTTCAATGCAATATTGACCATCAATACAGGAGAACCCCTCGAAGGCCCAAGGCCGTCTGCCTGCCATTGAAATTGTTCATGGGTTAAGATCAAGGGGTATAAATCGTGTCCAAGTGAACATATATACAAGCTGTTTACTATTTAAAGGTAATTGAACTTACTCATATTAAGCTCTGAAGACTTGTTGAGTTGATTGAAAACCCAAGTTGACATTCGCTGGTTAGTAGGAAAAACAATATTTATATATCAGGTATGAGTTTGGGCTTCGTGAGAATCCGAATATTTTATGCTAAACCCTAGAAAAATAATGATTTAAATACGTACCTAGAGGTGTTTTGGATACGAAAAAGCATGCTCCAATTACTATGTAGCACAGTAGAAGTACCAGTCCTTTCAGGTAATGAGAACTTCCATCCTAAGAAATTCACAATTGAAACTTTATTAAGATTAAACTACGAAAGGTGGTAATGAAACGTGAACGGTACTAAATTGATGAATACCTGTAAAGTGAAGGCTGTGGCCATAATTGATAGAGCAAGAGAGCCAGTCTCAAGGAGATTAAAGTTTAGATCCATCTTAATCCCCATTATCCAAGCAACAACCACGCATAATGGGACCTGAGAGGCAATGTTTAGAATCATAGAAATTTATTTTCACAAAGAATGGTAACGAGGTTTAGGAACTCGGTTAGCTTATATTTCTATTAACTTACCACAAATAAAGCAATCTGAGTTGCAGAACCCAAAGCAACACCTAAGGATATATCCTGCGTAAATGTGCAAGAATTTCTTTATAATTAGCTTCATGAAAATGTTTTTGATGAATCGAGATAAAATCAACAACCCCCGTAAAGAAGATCAAAAGATAAAGGCTAATGCATTACTCACCAACTTGTTTTTGAAAGCAAATATGATTGCTCCAGCATGTTCGGCTGCATTTCCAACGATTGGAAGCAAGATTATGCTGATGAAGCTGACAGAAATTCCCCAAGATTCTGAAGCATCCTGATAAGATAATAGGGAACACCATCTCGTCAATTTTAATTGAATCAAATTAAGGGTTAGCTTTTGACAATCAATGAAATCGAGAGTAAGCCAGGGGTCCCTATAGATTACTAATTAAATACATATCTTCAGAAAAGGAACAATTATACTTTGTTTTCCACAAAGTTAAAGGCTCGTGGGCGGAAATGGTTTTGAGCAAAACGGAGTCAATTGATCAATTGCTATATCTGAAAAATATTTTAATTTAATTAAATTTACCTCAATTGAGCCCACTACATATTCGGACAACACAGCGATGAGAACAGTCATCCCAACCAGCCAGGCAAATCCACTCCAAAACCCTATCACAGCCGCTTCTTCTGAGCTCTTATCATTATCATCCTCTGAATCCTGATTGCACCAAATCAAATTTAGCACATATCAGTTTCAGTAAATTGCTTATCCACAGGATTGTCATTTTTAAGTAAAATTTATGAAACAAGAATCCCTTCAATTTTAAAACTGATAATACATAGTTTACCTCCTGAGCTTCAAACAATTGCCGGTGTGTCCACAACTGGAAGATGATGTACACAAGATATGCAATCAGCATTACAATGCTACTGGCTCTCGACAACTGAAGGGTTGGGTCCGCCGTGAGCGCATCTGAGGCACCAGCATATCTGAACAGCAGGGGTAGCATGTGGCACAACAATGCCAGCAGCAGCAAGAGTGAGTTCACATCGGCTTGCCTCTGTTAAAGCAATAGCCATGCATGCAAACACATTAATTAACATAATAAGAACTAAATTTTCCAATGACTTCGAATCAATTATATTATTAAAAAAAAAAATTACTTACTCTATCGTACTTTTGCTCCGTTTTAAGGTTGGCAATGCCCCCACAGAAGAGGGAGGTACCAAGAACAAGGAGAAGGTTCGAGAGGATAGAACCCAAGAGAGAACACTTGACCACGTCTATTTTGCGTTGGCTTAGAGCAAAAATTGCAATGATGAGCTCCGTTGCATTGCCGCAAGTTGCATTCAGGAGTCCTCCCACTGTAAAAACAAAAGAGATATACAACAGATTAGCGTCCCTGATGGACGTGTCTCATTTTTCTCTATGACCCAAAAAAAAAAAAAAAAGGTTCACCACTTATAAAGTTAATTTAAATTATTTTGACTTTATATTCTCCAAATTAAACAAGCAATTCCCAGCGCCGAAGACAGGTTAACGTGGAAGAGCTCAACTTAATCAATTTGACTCTACCGCTATAGAATTACAGTGTCCAATCAAATCTTCCGTGAAGATTACTGATTAATATATTCAGAGAAAAGATATGAATGCTTATCAATCATTTGAGGTGGCCATTACAGTCAGAAAAAGTAAAAAGAAACTTCGAGTGTTATAGATATATTCTTTTTCTTTTTATATTTTCATATTGTTTTTGTTTAACTTGCTGTGGGACGCAATCTTACCTGCATGCAATCATTCACTCATAGTTGGTTTTTTCAGTCATATTTAAGATGGTAGATTTAAAGTCTCCCAGCACCGTCCAGTTGGGCATCTGGGACACTAGGATTAATATTAACATTGAATGTCAATTAACGAAGGCAAACATTATACGTCAATTTATATAACGCTTAAGAGAAGACTCATTAGGGATTTTTGCCATTTCGTTGTTTTGAGCTCTCATTGTCCCCATTAATTGTTACTAATAACGAGAAAAAGGAAAACTTTTACTGATTAATCACCTGTCGGACCAGTGTAGAAAGCAATTTGCCTGCAATTAAGAGTACGCAACAAAAAATTGAATAAAAAATAAATCAGTCCCAACTATAGGTAGATTTATATATTGGATAAAAATAATTAATGTATTAAAAGAACCATCTTACTCTGTCAGAAAGCTGACACGTTCAGCTAGAGGGGTCAGCCCAAGTAAGCTCAAAGCAAAAATCCAGGGCTGCATTCAAAAAATAAAAACAAAATTTTAAACCATTATTGTTTAAACACAGACTATTTTCTAACTTAAAATTTTAAGATCAATTAGTATTAATCTATTTCAATTAAATAATCGAAAGATTGGTGGGGTTAGCCGTTCTGATGAATCTTTATAGTAATTGAACAGTGAATTTAATATGCAAACCCTAGCTACGTAGTCGTAGTAAGGGAAAAGCAGAATATATATAGAACTCACTCTTCCAAATCCATAAGATTCAGCTATTATAGCTAATGGTATTGCTGGGAAGAGAACTGAAAGCTTAGTTCCCAAAATGACTTCTTGGAGATTCGCTAGCAACTGTCTAAGGCAAGTACAGGGAACTTTTGCTACAAGCTTGATGTCAGATTTCTTTCGCAATGATGAGGATGACATGTTGTGTGCAGTTCTGCCATGGCGTATCTCTTTGCTCAATCCCTTGAGGTTGCCATTCTCCAAGAGCCATGGTTCATGTGCAGACTGTGCAGCCATGTTGGTGAATCAATTAATGCTTTTACTATTAGTAGATAGAACAAGAAACTCGATATAATAATAGTAAGAGCTCGCTAGCCTTAATCTCTCTTCTATTCTTTTGTGTGGAATGTAGAGTGACATAAAATACCGTATAAATAGGAGCTGATGTAAAGGCTGCATTTTCCTCGAAGCTTCCTCAACATAATGTGCACTCGATAATACAAGAACTTTTTTTTTTTTTCAAAATCTATGATGTTATCTGATAAAATCCTCTTCGACTGCAATACAGTCATATATATAATGATATAATGATATAATTTATTTTATAAAAAGAATACGATAAAATTGATATATCATGTCATTTGAATGTCCCTTTAGTAAATTTTATAATGATACTCGTTTGAGTCTTACTATATTCATAATTGATTTTTTTTTTCTAATTAACCTTTGTATAATAAGAATATTTTATCGGTGGAACGTAAAAATAATGTGATTGACCTTATCTCACCAGTGTCACTCTCTCTCTCCATTTTATTCTGCGTATGCAATGTGTGGTTGAAACTGTTCAAATATACAGAACATCAGAAGAAATATCTAGCTTGCCGGTTCGTACAACAAATCTTTGTCTAAGATTTAGACAGGGCCGTTCAGAGACCAATTGCTTCTATATTTCTTCTATCTGTGATTTCATTTTGACTGCGAATTCGAAGTGACTGTAAACTTAATGAATTTTCCGGACGAGTCAATTTATCTAATCATGGACTCTTAACACCAACCCACGTCTATTATACTCTTTTGTTTTAAATGTTGAAAAACTCAGTGTAAATGTTCAATCAATAGAATATGCTGTTTCAATTATTTCAAATGAACGGTTTTCTGATCCGTTGGTTGCTAGCTCACCTTGATCAACCCTTTGAATTTATAAAATTATTTTCTTCCTTTTTTTTTTTTTGGTACTTTGTTGCTATGATAGCTACTACTTGATATCTATGTATTACGAGAATTTCCAATATATACATGTAACATGTACGTATAGTCGTGTAATAGAAGTTATTTTCTCCAGTCAACTGAGGTTGATTCAAGGTGTATCAAATAAAAAAAAAAGTGATAGCTAGCTTCTAGATAGCTAAACAGGTCTGTGTGATCCAGTATGTGATCGTACATAATTAGGCTACTTTAGATTAGTAACGGGAAAGTGAAATCTTCCAGTTCTTGAAAACTCCAGTCAGCTTAATTTGAAGACGTCAATTTCGCAACTAGAGCTGGTGAACATCATTCCTTGTTTACACGTAATAGCTACAACACTAAACTTCAAGAAATCTAATCATAGTAATGTATCTTTCGCATCAAATTGAACGTATCCTTTCTTTTCTATTCACACATAGGAGTCTTAAACATTTACATATATGAGATTAGTCTTGACAGCTTTCAGATTTCTTGCTCATAGAATACCCAATTCCAGAAAGGCAAGAGAACGTTAAATTTTATCGATCTATGTTTAGTTAATTTCTTACGTTATCTACTAAAAGCCAAAAGAGGATGAGGTTGAGTTTATGACTCATGGAATATGCTCATTAATTTACAAACAGAAATCTCAGTCTGTGAGCGAAATAATGAAGTTAGGTCAAAAGTTTTTATGCACACTACCAAATCGTAAAGTAAATAAAGCCATCCCTACAACCACGAATATGTATAATTCATTATATAAATATATTACATGGTCCACGGACTTGTCTGCTTATTCAGCTTTTTCAGATTTCAGGATCACTGAATTTCATTTTATATATTTAATTAGTGAATTAATTTCTCGTTGGCGTCTTCCAAGTTCTAACGTGAGTCCATAAGTCATTAAATGCCTTGCAACAAAAATAAATATCAGTTATTGGGCATTAATGAACGTAAGTCCAAGTACTTCCTACCCCAGAAAGGAAGGCAAACCGTGAGAATGTTTCGCACTTCAAATCTGAAAGTAAACTAGGCAGAGCCCTGCCATGAAAGCAACATTTTAATCATTTTTCTAAACAGGATTCAGAGTAAATGGAACAAATGAAAACGATTCATATATTCTTCTGATTGCAGAACTTTCCGTTCCGTAAGCAACTTCTTCTCTTCTCTTCATTACCTCCAAATTAAACCAGAAAGGGTAGGTGTAACCATCAAAGCACAAAAGTAGAGGTACACCCAACCGTACCAGAACTAGAGCGACCTTCCTTGAAGCTTCGGTCCATGACGAATACAACATAAAAGACAAAGAATCTTTGATCGATATTAACATCTCATTCCCTGATTAGACCGCAAATGATGTATGCAGTATATATACTTCTAATATAAATACAACACTATACGTGGAAGACTATATACAAGACACTTTTGTACGTATCTTTGCATGAAAATTTTTGGAACAAGATAGTATATAAAGTTGATTTGGCCTTTGAGTTAGCTAAATGTCAAGCAGGGAAAGTGAAGAGAAGTTTCCCATTTACAGTTTAGTGCAGTAGCCACTATAAGGCCTATATATACACAGATTTGCTAATCCAACTGTCAAATTTAAGGATCATTTTCGTCTATCCCAGAGTTTTATAAGTTTCACCATCAAGGGAATTCAAGGTCATTCACTATAGTTTCTCAGGTAGAGGTATCCCATTATTTAATAATTATATATATATATATATATATATATGATGGCTTTCAAAGTTTTTATTTTTTATTTTTTTTAAGTAGTATATCATGTTACTGGTTCAGTGATATACACGATCTATTCTCATATTATTACGATGTTTTATCTATACAAATTCTTATTTAAGAAAAAAATCTTTTTATAACTAACTTACAGTATGCTAGAAAGATTCTTCTTTCTTTCCTGATTTTTTTAAACTTCCCCAAATGATCATAATTTTCCATATCGAAATCGAAGATAGAAAATTTTCACCAAATCCCAGCAGAAACTTTTTAAACTTCATATAGTATATAGTGTCAGCATTTTATACAAATTAATTAAGTACCCTCATCAATCAATCATCATTGTCACAGTACATGGTTGGTCCAGGATTGTCTGAAACATTTGTGAACGAGAGGCGATATATGAATAATTGGCTATAAGCATCTTTGGAGGGTCGGGGTCACAAAGTCACAAAAATATGAATTAGGCAGAGAAGGAAGACAGTATAAGGTGTTTGTCTTCATCAATGAATGCCAACGTGACTGAATCTTAACGGTCCTATAACATCTCCCTCCTTTCACTTCATTCTAAAATAATGGTTACGGCGGTGCCTGCCCATCCTAATCTACTGTAAGGTCACCACATGCATGTGTTCTCTGAGCCCAGGGAGAGCTTCCCCGAAGTTTCCCATCTATAAAACTACAACATCCATCAGTTTCATTCAGATTACGGATTATCATTTCATCTCCTAAACCTACAAGAAGACAACTCCTCTCGAGATTTTGAATATATATCTTGATGATACAATAGCTAGTTATTACTAGATAAATTCTTCAAAGTTTTTAATTGGATATATATATATATATAAAATACATATAATTTTCACTATTGAAAGATATTTTTTTTTAAATTTTTTGGTCTGTTAGATTGATCTAAATTGACACAAGCCAAGTAAATATTGTCGGCTTTTAATCAAGACTAGGTCTACATAATATAAGGACGCAAACTGATTCTTGATCAAATAGTATCCAAAATTTGTTCACTTAGTTCAGGAAAATTAAACTCTTATAAATCAATTTCATTAACTAGTGATATAGGATGTGACATTCATACTTTCTATCTACTTTTAGATCATAATAGACATTTATTTCAATACCTATGTATATGAAGTGGTAGTATATATTATTGGAAAACTGTGTTATTAACACAATTTAATGAGTCATTCGGAAGCTTAGTTATGAGTGAGACCCATTTGTGTTAGTGAAATTTGAATTCTACTCCATAAATATCAAATTTATATATTCAAATATTTAAAATAATGAATGGGTGATTGAGAAATAATGACTCAAATTTATAACCATTTTGAAATTATGACTGAGCTTAATGGCTCAAATTTATAATCGTTTTGACATTATGACTCAGTTTAACGAATCAAATTTTTAACGATTTTAGCATTATCGCCTAATAAGTAACCTTCCTCACATGTGCCTATAAAATGCTTCCCGGTTTAGCTTAAGAAACATGACGAAGAAATCCATTTCCTTCTCAATTTCTTTCTAATTTTTCTTTTCAAGAAAAGTTTCTAGTCTTTCTCTTGTGATAGAATTTCAGTATTGTTCAAGTTCGTTGGAGCTCTCTAGTTGCTTGAAAATTATTGTATGAAGAAAATTTATTAAACATCAAGATTGGTAATAAGTAAAAAATAAATTACATCACAAAAAGAGACATAATATTTAATGTAGTTTGGTATCAATTGCCTATAATATCTATAGATAAGGAGATAAATCCATTATACCAATTTCACTTGCTCAATCCTAGTATTGTTTTTACATCTCTTTCATGTCTCTTTCCACGTTCCTATAAGAATATTATCTATTATATCTAGTCACTCTCTTATTACTAAAATTGATTCTCAACCCCTATAATTATAGGTCAATGTAGTGAGTTTTTTTCCTAATAAGAGTTGACTCATATTTATTATATAACTCTATTTTTATATTCCTTCTATTTTTATTACTTCTTATAGAAGTCAACTTGAATTAGAAAACGAACCACAATCTCAACACGTAAAACCTCAAACATCCCATGAAGAGCAAATATGTTTTAAGGGTGTGTTTTAAAGACATCATGTGAGACATGGACCTCAATTCCTTTTTCAAACTTATCCTTTTACTATATTGGTTATTTACTATTATATATTTGTTATATATATGCAATTTTTATTTTCCAGTAATTAGTTTATATGCTTCTACTACAACACATATACTAGTTTCTTGATGTAGAATGTAAATGTATTTGTAAGAAGATCAAGGGTTAGCAGTAATAAATTTCCTGATCCCGACAGGCAATTGCAATTTCCGCGAACTTTCCTCCATGAAAAGATAAGCATAAGCTGCAGTGCCATACTCATTTTGTTTGGACTGGTTTCCATAAAAATCTGAGTTGGGTTGGAGGAATGAATGATTTGTGTAGTAGAAATTCTGTTTTTTTTTTTGTTTTTTTGTTCATTTATTTTCTGGTTTTAGAGGAATATATATGATCAGAAGCTAAAAGTAAGCAGATTAATGATCGATTATTAATTATTTGTTTGCTGCATCATTTTACTAATATATAATAAAAATATTATCTTGCTTTCATCATTAACGTTATCTGTAACAAGTTTTCAACAAATTTTTAAAAGTTTCGGATGGAATGGTTGAATTTTTCCCAAGTTTATTTAGCATCGTCCAATATATTTTTAAGCTAAAAAAAAAAAAAAATTGTTCATCAACAATATTGAAATCAAATTAGCAAAAACTTATAACTCCCAATTTCCAAAATCAATCTTTATTCGATATTCTTTTGATTAAGAAAAACACAAAATTGAATTTACTTTCTCTTTAAGATATTCTAGTTCTCTCTAAGAACTTATTTCAAATAAAAATGAAATTTTTTTATTGACAAAAATACAATCAGAAAAAGAAAAAAATCATAATTAAAACAAGTTTCCGGTTTACATAGAGATAAAGCAAATAATTAATAATCTTGAAATTAAACCTTAATTTTAATTTTGTAAAGCTAAAAGGTAATTCATATTAATTTTAATTAGCTTTGGTTTTTTATAGGGTTATTTTTAGATTTTAAAAATGTGTCTAGCTTGAATATTTAGATTTTTTTTTTAGAAGGGGATGTATAGGAAATGGGTGTGAAGAGAAGTTTTAGGGATTGAAATGACCCCACCTAAAATTAAATTATTAAATTATTATTAAGAACAAAATTATTAGAAAATATAGATTAAATAAAATACAATTACCTATCACCTATCATTTATCAAAAGAATTTTAATAGATAACAATTTTTTTTTTTTTATCTAGTGTGATCAAACGTTCTTTCTTCCTTTTTATAGTGAAAATCAACACCTAGACAATACTACATAGAATTCGATCAATAACAAATAACTAAAATAAATTAATTAGTTTGATCAAACATAAATCAATGTTTAAGAACAATCTCACAGTTACTGTCTTTACCATCAATCAAATAAGTCACAGTGTTATTATTTCACTTAACTTGTAAATAACAATGTTAAAAATCTCATCATGTAGAAATCCTCTCTTAAACAAGATTCAAATATATTTTTTAATGATTGTATGTGTTTTTTATTATTTTTATTTAATTTTCTTGATAATCAAACAAACACATAAAAAAAATTGTGAAAATTTTCTAGGTGTTGTTGATATAATTTGGGTTCTGAGTTTTAAACAAACAAAAATTTAAGAGAGATTTGATTAGAGAGCAAAAAAAATCAGATTTGATCAGAAAGAAAAATATTTTCTTAATCAAAATTTATCTTGATTCTAAGAATACAGGTAAATTATGATGTAAGATTCCGACTAGAATTATCTATCTCAATTTGGGTAAATAAAGNCAAAAAAAAATTATCTATAGAGAAAAAAAAAAATTCATAGATTCATTAAATCTTGTGTTAACAAAATTTAAAGGTTTTTTTTTTTTTTTCGATGTATGAAACAATACTTTTGTATTTATCGAGATATGGGAGGGAATGTATGATACCAAATACGTGTAAATTTAGACAAGAGGTATTGCGAGTATTTTTGGGGTTCACATTGCCCCATCCATAAATAAAATTCTGGAAACTTCATTTTCATATTACTTAGAACACAGTTTACGTATTGGACTCCTAGCATTCAAATTAAATCAATACCATGGATGACTTAACACTACTTACTTCCATTGTGAAGATACAAACCTTTCAGAATTANTAACATTGTCAAGCGAAAAATTAAGGGTAGCTCTATTTACACTCTCATATATGCTTTTGAACACTGCTAGTACGTACTTATAAATTTCTATAAACTCACAACAGGGAGTTTTGGGATTAAGGAGTGTCACACTATCGCTCAAATCAAAAGTTCCTAGTCAGTCTTCAAGTGAGACAAAGATTCATAGGAATATATAAAATTTCACTACTGAAAACTGGCTTCAACCTTCAACATCTATTCTCCTCAATGTTGTCCCCCTAGGCGTAATGCAGTACACTCGGGATCCTATATGCTTCACATCGAGACCAGCATTCTCGCAACCACTGAAGAAAAGTGACTCATCCTCCTTCCCTATTCTGCGTTTCCAGCTCATCAAAAATGCAGGAGAGGGAAGCCCCATGAATGTTACTGCATGCAAGAGGTATAGAAGAAGCACAATTATTAATCTGTTTCTACTCTCTTTGACAAGAAATAGAAGACTAATAAGTACATTACCATCATTCTGCTCATTCTCTGTGAGAGGACATGCTTTGTTATCAAT
Source organism: Bursera palmeri (assembly GCA_026225775.1). Taxonomy (NCBI): domain Eukaryota; kingdom Viridiplantae; phylum Streptophyta; class Magnoliopsida; order Sapindales; family Burseraceae; genus Bursera; species Bursera palmeri. Next base: position 26,731 of record JANKKB010003199.1, read on the forward strand.
TGGCTTGCAAGATTTAAGGAGAAAGGAAAGAGATTTAATCAAGTTTGGGTACTGTTTCACATCTACAAGGAGCAATGCAAATAAAAAGAATGTGTTAATGCATTTCTTGGGGATAAAAAGGAATGAAAGATTAGAAATTCTAGAGAACATCGAATCTAGCAGGCACCTTAATTTATTGGCAAGAAAAACAGTTTAAACTAAGATATCAATATACATGACATTCAAAATTGATCAGACTATAGGTCTAAATACTACAAGATAACAGTTCAGTCTATTAGCAAGCTACTCCAGGACTATTGCTATGTAATTTTTTCCAACTCACAAGAAATTTGTTTACCAGGGAAGTAGTGATACACTGTATAAGAGCACAAGGAAAGGCTATCACTTGAGGGCCATAATAATTTGATCTTCAAACATGTAAACCTATTCATTAAGATAGAAACCCTTATATTTCAAGAACTAGAGTCCAATAGATACTCAACAATAAACTACTACCCTAAAATGGAGGTCAATAACATCAAATAGTATGAGCATTGTGACTTCCGTCACCAGCTGATAATGATAGCTTAATTTGCACATAGAAAATGGAAAATTTATACTATCAGGAAGATGCTTGAGGGCTTCTTGATGTTTTTGCATCTTGCACTAGCAGAGATTTCAAATTTCCAGAGACCATTGTGCCCAGAAAAATTATCCTAGAGTCATAAGAAGCTTCACCTAGTTCTTGTGGATCATCAATTCCCTGTTCTCCTGAATGTAATTATTAATTTAAATAAAAATCAGACAATTAACTAATATATCCTTGCTTCTTTTCCCTCTGTAACATTCATTTTAGACTTCTAGTTTCACAGAAGCTGATAGATAAGATACTTACACAATAAGATATCACTTGCTATAACTAGGTCCCAATCTGGGGTAGGAACGGGAAAATCATCCCCCCATGAATCTGAAAAACTCAAACACAAGTATATTCCAGATCAATATGTTAACCCAGTAAAATTAAATAATAATAAATAGAAAAATGATTAACAAATTTTTCATTTATCATTAGAAGCCAGAATAAGAATTGCATATAAGATCACTACTTGAAAAATCCGGGAAAGGTAAGGAATGGAAATGACATATGCCACTCCCATTTCCAGAACAATATGCATGGAATAGGAAGCAGTCACATACATGGATCCAATCCCCTCGATTATCCAGAGTAGATTATGATAACCATCTGATATTTCAATTTACTTTTCTTTCAAGGCTAGTAAACTTTCAGTCATCCATTAGAGAGAGTTAGAACTGAGTATCTTTTCCTCACTTGCTGACAATAGAGAAGCGAGATAACCACATAGGAGAAATGAAGACTCACGCTTTATATGGGGAAGGACAGGTGTAATCCCATTTGCCTTGCAATTATGAGCTATGTTCTCTTCAATTTCATTGTCATTATAGTCAGAAGTTGTGATATCAAGACACAGTGCTTTTCTGAGAAAGATCGCCAAAGCTCCAGTACCACTGCCATTAAAATTTTAAGAATGAATAAGCGCCACCAAGCCAAATGCCAAACCTATAATGTCAAAGACTATGTGGAGGAGATCACGAAGATGTGAAAGATAATTAACTTAAGGTGCTCATCTGAAGCAATGCAAAACAAGTGATGAAAGAATAAGAAACTTGAACAAAAACTCTTCACATTCATGATCTTATGAATATAAATTATTTCTCCAGCAAAAGCCACTGCCATAGGCTCAAATCTCAAAAAGGTTCATGGTAAGAAGTAAGACAATTTATGAGACACATGGTATCTGTTGGCGATGTGACTCTGCATAGAGAACCAGACAATAAAACTGAATGTTAATTGTGCTCGCAAAATTATCCAAAATGTTCACAACAACCACCAAAGTGTACCTGCCCAGTTCAAGGCAACGGCGTCCTTCTATCCATGACCGATGTTGAACTAACCACTCAGCAAATGCAAATGTCCCCGGCCAGAGTAAATTAGCATTCAGTTGATGAAAAGAAAATTCTCTGATGAGTAACTCCTGGATCGCAAGCCAAATACATAAAAAGCTAATGAAACATGAAACTATATTTAACCCTGAATAGGATTCTATAACCTGAGGTAGTACCATTTCAGGAAATTGGTGCTTCCTCTCCACATAGCTCTGACAAGTCTCGGTGGTCGTTTCCTCTTCATCTGCAAATTAAAAGTCATAATAACATGAAATAGTTCTCTTTGTTACAAGCGAAGTAGAGAGCGATTGAGTAAAGTTGAACGAGAAAGAAGCACCAGCTGAGGCGTCATCGTCTTCGGCAAAGAGCGAAGATGGTGAGAAGAGAGCAATGTCCATTTTCTTACTAGAAAAGCCAACACCTGATACCCGCCCTTCGCTAACCTCGTTAGGGCCAGAGGTCAAATGAGCGTCCAATCGGGTCAGAGCCGTGACCATCGGCCTATTTCATTTTCTTTGAATCAACCCAACATAAAATGGGCCAGAAGGTATGCCAGACCTTGTTAGAACGGGCGATTTTCATTTTTGAACCGTATTGTATATCAAGCCCAACCCAAAACAGGTTTGAMGGTAGCCATGCCCTGTGGAAAGGACTATTTTCATTTTGTAGGACCTTGTTCATTATTAAGCCCAACATGAAATAAACAAACCAGCATCCACTAACATTTCTTCTTTCTTGTTGGGAAAATGGTGAGAGATGTCTGAAAATTAGGGGGTCTTTTTTAAAATAGTCAAGTCACAAGGTTTTCTTTCATCTACCTAATCAAATCTAAATGAATGACAATTATATCCCTCAGTAAAATATCTCCTTCTTTTCTCTCATTCGACGATTGTTCTGTGAGTCTAATGACTGCTCAATAACTATTCCCTAAATTAAGTGATGATCAGACAACTTTTTTATGACTGTTCGCTAGTTAAAAAGTGTTAGATAAGGGAAATATAGGTTTATATATTATATATAGAGAGGTATTATGGTCATTAAGTTGATAATGATTAAGCGAATTAAAGAAATCCTCGAGGCTGACTACTTTTAAAATTGATTTCCTAATTTTAGGTTATCTCTCGTAATTTCGCATCTTATGTCTAAGTTTAAATAATATACACCAATAGCCAAATTCCACCCAATGTCACTTGACAAGACAAGGTTCCCAACTGCAGAACAACTTTTGAGCAGCCATTGCTTGATCTTTACCTAAAACTATTTTTGTACCTGCTCAAAAATCACACTTGAGGTGAGGGGAGTTCAGGAATTACCACTAACGATGCTACAAAACCGAAAAAAAGAAGGTGGATGTGTAAAGATACGCTCTTACGAATAAAAGAAACATAAATTGCTCACATCATGCACGATCACATGAGCACGTCTTCTTCATGGCTAACACTACAGGCCTAAAATTCTGTATTAATATGGATTAAGCATTGAATAAATCTATAACTTTCAAGAACCATTAATAAATATATACCTAACTAACTAGCATCAAATTAATGTAAACAGAGAATAGGCCTAAATCCCAAATTAAAATAAGTAATATTCATAATATAGTTTCTTGAAAAATATATTTTTTAAAATTTATAAAAGAATGATTTGTAGGATTCCAAAATGGTTCACATTCATCATATCAAATATAACTATAAAAGTTAAATGCAATTTCAAATTTTTAAAAAATTGTAATATGCTCCTATATTCTACGGGGCGGGGCAATGAGAGTCTAAAGGCTTAACCCGCCTTAGCGGCACAGGTCATCAAATCGTGATTCCAGTTTAATCAAATTGGATTAGTCATCAGTAAGATTCATCTCAAAACGAGTCTTGAATGGGACTTAACATTCAATTGGTAGATTTGTTAGTTGTCAAGTTGGGCTCCAACGAAAGAAAGCCGAAATTTATAAGAGCCCATTCTTGAAATAGACTGCAATGGTTTGAATAGGCTAGTCCACAGTCTACTGAAGACCATGTAAATAATTCATGGGCACACAAGAGAAAATTGTGCGGAACAAGCCCAACAAGCCAGTTTAACCTCATCTGGGGTTTGGAGAGGACAACCATTCAAAAGGCCTGTATCACTTTACACCAGACTTCCTTGTTTATAGGCCCAATTTTCAGTATTCAGATGGACGTGTTTGCTTATAGGCCCAATATTCACTAGAGCCTTGTTTAACAAGGTCAACTAACTTATTAATGTGCGTAAGACCAACGCAGTACGTGGATGTATATTAGCCGTTATAAAAACGATCCCTCATTCTGACCGCTCATCTTACTTGCCGCCTTAATCTAGACAATTATATAGTAACGCTAGCTTCTCTCAGCCTTGCTTGTAAATTGGTTTAGCGGGATGGATCGATCTTCATCGCTAATCGTCGAGGAGGAGGAGGAGGTTGTATTGGAAATGGGAAGGATGATTTGATACGACGCTTGCTGGTATTGTAGATTCTTTCTATTCTTTTGGCTTGTTTATGATGAGCTTTGGTCGAATTCATTATTTTATCACAAGTCAGAATTGGTGTCTGTTTCAATATTCTGGCCCCTTTGTTTCCTGGCTTGATTTCGTGTTCTAGGGTTTGAAATTATTAAGAGTGCTTTCATAATTTGTTAATTTTTTTTCTTGGTTTTAGGTTTTGTCAGTGTTAGCCCCCATGGAGGGGCTATGTTTCTTGTCCATGTATAATCATATCCCTTGTGATTGATGAGGATGAATATTTATCAAGTGGGTGATGCGGCATGGATGATCCCATTTTGTTGTATAATCTATCGATGTGGGAAGCAAGAACGGGAACGGGGTTATGATAATGAATACGGTCTGAGTCCTGAATATTGTTTGTCATCGGACCTTTGCCATGACAGGTGCGCTTGGATGGCAGGTCATGCAATATTTTAATAAAAATTTCATTTTCTTGTTTCGAGAGGAGATCGCACGGGAGTTGCCCGGGGTCTCCTCTCGGGTGTGTGAGCGTGTGGACTCCTCTGCCTTTTCTTTTCTTTCTCTGTTTGCTATGGATTTAGAAACCAAATCTCAGCAGCACAACGATTTCATCGCCACGCTATAATCCAATTCCAATGGGCCTGCTACTCAAAACGTTTGAAGAGGTATGTTCTTCCAAATTTATGCCAATTTCGATCCATTTTTAACACAACGTGTAGTCTTAACAAAATAACGTCACTTCGTAGCCTATGAATGAAACCTGTCTGCTGTCTTGATATATTGGGTCACAGTTTACCATTGGAGTTACAAAATGTTTTGATTTCAACTATCATCTCTATTATTTACAGTTTATCACGTACACCAAGGAATTCATCATCCTATTTTGGTTCTGATTGTTCTTCACTTGGTATGGGGATGTAAGATAGTACGATAATCGGATAATAAGCTAGAAGCTTAGGAAGGCATTGAGGTGCATGGAGGTATTGTGTACCATCTAACGCTCCTTTATAGAATATTTATCCAACTAAAACTATCTCGGTTAATTTTTTGAGCCCCGTTACTGAATTACAAATGGTAGATATTATTAAATTTAAAAGCATGCCAAAAGTATTGCTTAATTGAAATGTGAGTTTCTTACTTTTACGTGGGAAAAAATGGAAGTAATGATCTTTTTGTAGAACAGCTTTTGTTCCTTACATTAATTACTGTCAACCATGTTAATTAATAATTTAATTAAGAATGCGTCTGCACAAGAAGACGCCAAGGCCATGGCTACCATTTAAAGTTTTTGGTGCGTTATTTTTGTGCAGTAACGAACTATCGTTTGATCTTCCATTGTATGTTTCATCTTCAATAGTTAGCATCTTGCACTAATGTAAGTGGATATCTCTTTTGGTATGATATCAATAGTGTCGTACTTGTGTCATTTTTATGTTATTGTCGGCGGAATGATTTTTTGGGTGCTAAAGTTTTCATTCCTGAATCAATATGGAATTCTGAAACGTGAAAAAAAAGGCCTGATGGATGAACCCTATCCCTCTCAATCTCTCTTGTAACTGTTCGAGGATTATTTTCTGGCATAAAGTCTGTGGTGGAGCACAAGTCAAGTTGTACATAGAAAAATCAAATGCTTTGGAGCTTCTGGATTTTCTAATTTTTGTACCATCTTCAACTGCACAAGGTTTCTGGGGCTTGCAACACAATATCTTTTGTGATTTAGTCATTTGGCATCATTCATGGACTTGCAGAATCTTGTGAAGAGTATTGGCTTGGGGTCTGTTACTGGATCTTAATATAAATGATATATTCCGCCTTTTTTTTCTTTTAATTTTATTTTTAGGTTATGCTATGCTATACTAAATTGGAAGTGGTTAGAATTTTTTCAATTTACTTTATGTTGGCCATCTTTGGTTCTAGTGTCATAGCTGCTCATCCATATTGACAATCACTTGCTTTCCCTTCTTCTGGGGTTTTACTGTTTAATTTTGAATTTGGGTATTTCTTTCCCCACTGGATAGTGTCTTAATTCTGGCCAGATATGATTGAAAGCTCTTGTTAGATACCGCCCCAATTAGGTATCTGCCAATTGGAAGTGGCATGTTCTGATAATCCAGGTAGAATCTTACCATTGTGTATATATTTGGTTATAACTTACAATCGGTGTGTACCATTTCTCTTCTTAAGAGGGTTTTTTTTTTTTTTTTCAATGTCTTTTAATAATTTAATTAAGAATTTATATCTTATTAAAAAAAGTTGGTTATAATTTTGTATTGAAATTGATGTGACATTTATAAATACATAAAAATTAAAATAGTAATTGATGTTTTAAATTTATCATTTATATAATGTTACATTAATTTGGGAGATAAAATTGGAAGGTAAACTTTAGTATTTATGGCATATTTTGAACTCAATTGTATAATTTTTTAGAAGACAGAATTTGACCTGATATTGAAAAGATCTGTTAGCTCAAATTGGTAAGATAAGAGCGCTCAATAACTAAAATATGTGGTTTGAGATTGAGAGAATAGTGGTTCAAAATCCGCTCAGATCTATGCTTCTTTCATTGCATGCTTCTTTCATTGCTTTTTGTGTTCTTGTTTACCATGTATAGCTAAATGTAATTGCCCGTCTCGTAAAAGACTAGCTCATCGTTATGACTATCATTTTCTTTTCTTCTTTTTTATTTCAATGTCAACTTTATTAAAATTATAAAATTGCAGCATGTTATGCTGTCACGTTTACTCCTTACTTTCTTCGTATCTGCAGCAACAGAGTTGCAGAGGGCGTATCTTAAAAAAGAGTTAATGGAAGCTTTTGCATTGCAGGCGGCAGGGAATCGTATGGTGGTCACGTGGTAACGACGATAGTGCGCCCACGTCTTGCAGTAATGATGTAAATGCCATGTTTCCCGTCAAATGAGTTAGCATCAAACTTAAAACTTATCTATTCACCCCTATCTTCATTGTCCGGTATATGACAATGACAAATGTTGTTTCCATTTCCATCGTGTAAGAGTGAGATTGAGATTGTTTAATTATTAATATATTTAGTTTATTTGACTATTGCCACTTTCGACGTTGCTTCTATGAGTGCTGTCCAGCTATAGCTTAATGCCCCTTGTTCTCCTTTTTATTATTTTGCTCCGTTACTGCTTACAATTTCTCCTGCTCCGAGGGCTTTCGATTTCTTTTATGTACTCTCTTTAACTCACTGAGTTAATCGATCTCGCTTTGTTTGTTGTTCAATTATGTGATTAGATTTAAGATGGTTTAGTCTCTAGTTTAATCTTGTGTTGTTGACTGATCGTGACTAAGATAAGGACGAATTGACTTCGCTTGCTCGAAGTTGTGTATGGCGTGATGAGTTTTGGAAGGGTGAGGGGGAGGGTGTGGTTGGCGTGGAAGTATCAGGTGCGTTGATGAGTTTGATCGACCCAGATTTTTGACCCGTAAGCCATGAGCAAATCCCAAATTCGTTACCTTTTATTTTAGTCATGGTTCAGTATCACGGTATGCTATGGGAATTTGTTAAGATTTTTTTTTTTTTTTT
>JANKKB010003201.1:0-16755 GCA_026225775.1 Bursera palmeri
CACAAATATTTTGAACCTCATGTGCTACTCACACCATTAACCTTATGCTTGAAAGTATTGAGAAGTTGCCAAAGTTCAAAAAAGTCATTGACCAAGCTAAGGCTTTCACAATCTTCATTTATGCACGTCATAAGACCTTGTCTTTAATAAGGTCATTTACAATAAGGAGAGATATAGTGAGGTCAGGTATCACTAGGTTTGCATCTTCTTTCCTTTCTTTGCAAAGTTTAATGGAAAAAAAAAAAGTCTTGCTTGAAGACAATGTTTAGTAGTGATGCTTAGGATACATGCAAATGGTCGAAGACTTATAAAGGGAAAATGGCCTACACAACTGTCACAAGTTTAAGTTTTTGGAATGGTGTAACGTTGTGCTTAAAGGTCTTTGCTCCTTTGGTAAGAATGCTTCGATTAGTTGAAGGTGATCGCAAACCATCCATGGGTTTTTTATATGGAGAGCTTAAACAAGCCAAAACCGATATTAGAGAGGCGTTGAACAATGTTGAAAGTAACTATCAGCCAATTTTTCAAATTATTGATCAAAAAATGCAAGACTGGCTAGATTGTCCATTACATTTGATGGCCTATCTATTGAATCCATTCTACTTATACAAAGATAAAAGAATTACACTTGATGATGATGTCATTGATGAGGTATTTAAATGTATGAAATTTTTCTTTAAAGATGATGTAATGTTGCAATGTCAAGTCATAAATATTGAATTAACTAAGTACAAGAAGAAAGATGGTAAGTTTGAAAAAATACAGGCTATAAAAGGATGTGAGAAAGATGATGAAAATTATGATCCAGGTATAATTATTCTAGTCTTAGTCTCTTGGAAGTTTTATGTATATATTTAACTAGTTATTTTTTTCTTAAATTATATTCAATTTTATATTTATATAGTTAATTGGTGGGAAACCTATGGAATTGAAACACCTAACTTACAAAAGATGGCAATAAGGATCCTCTCATTGACTAGTAGTTCATCAGGGTGTGAAAGAAATTGGAGCACTTTTGAAGGAATAAGTGCAATTTTTATTTATAGTAAGCAACTAAGTATATTATGATATTATGTAACAATAATACTTAATATTTAATTTAAATTATTTACCTCTTATGTAGATACAAACGAAGAAAAGGAATAGACTAGATGTGAATCGGTTGAATAATCGAGTCTTTGTCCAATTTAATTCTAAGTTGAGGTATAAGCACAAAAAAAAAGAAAGAAAGGAATGTAGATGTACTACTTGCTCATGATGCTTCTACTGCACAAGGGTGAATTATTAATGGTAATGATAATGATGATGAAGTTGAGCTCAGTATAGGGCTCACTTGGTGAATGGTTAGTGAAGCATTCGAAGCAGATGAAGCGTTACAACCCCGAAAAAGTTCTAGAGTGAGAGAACTTCGTGAAGATGATTTTTCATCAGAAGAAGAGGTGGAGGAAGAAAACATTGTTGACTTTGAGTCTGATGAAGAATATGTTTTGGAGGAATATGGAGAAGAAGAGTTTGATGCCTAGTTATTTAACTTATGATAAGGTATATATTATTCTAGAATTAATGGATTTGCATTACTTTTGTATTTTGTATAACTTGGTATTTATGTGTTTATCATTTTATCTTTATTATAAACATAGATTGTTTGTGAGTTTATGTGTTTGTGTTTATGTTATGATTGATTGTTTATGTGTATATATATTATTATGTTTATATGTTTGTGTTTATGAGTGTCTTATGATATGCTAGGATGTAATTTGTATTTTTGTGAATTTATATGTTTATGTGGTTAGTGGGTTTGAATTAATTTTATAATTTTACATATATTTTGACCGTCGACCCGTTGACCATCGTCTAATCTTTTAGTCCCGCCTAGGCCTAGGCTGTCACCCTAGGAGCGCCTAACGCCTTTTAGAACACTGACTACTAACATGAACATACCCATATAGGCCTTTAAAACATCAAAATGGGCTTCCAAAGGTGAAACACATAAGGAAAACAATATGGGCTTATAGTTAATTCGGGAATGGCTCCTTTCCTTGCTTACAAAACCATTTTTCTTGAACTTGATGGGCTTCATCGTGGCCTTGTATGGACCATATCATATTGAAACATATTTGAGCCGAATTGAGTGGTGGTCCGAAATAAATCATTCTCCCCGGGTTGGAGAGAATTTGCTCTCAAATTTCGATCATCTTCAACTTCATATCTTTGCAACAAGGGTTTGACTTTTGGGTTAATGTTGGACTCTTTGGGAGGGTGGTGTGACTCGGCCAATAAGAGAGCAAGTATGGTGGTATTTAAAAATAGGTTCTTTTGTGGGATTTCTTTGGTGGGATGGTGTTTGTGCTAGTGTTTGTGTTGATAATTGAGTGGATGACAAGGGAGCTAAAGTGATGGTTTTCTTATCAAACTTGAAGGAATATATGTTCTTCCTTCCATCATACATGACCTCCCTATCATATTGTCATGGCCTCCCTAAATGCAAGTTACAAGCATACATAAGTAGCACATCACAAACAATTTCATCTATATATCTTTTTCCTATGGAGAATGGCACCCTCACTTGCTTAGTGACTTGAATTGTTTTCCTATTGCTCAACCATTGTAGCTTGTAAGGCTTGGGGTGGTCAAGTGTAGGAATTCTTAACTTTTCAACCAAGGTGGTGGAGGCTACATTAGTACAACTCCCATTATCAATAATCACCGAACACACTTTCCCTTTGATGGTGTATCTAGTGTGGAAAAGATTCTCTCTTTGTTCCTCTTGCATATTAACTTGAGTGTGCACGACCTTCTTAAGCACAAGCAACTCTCCATAATCGGCCTCTTTCACAATCTCTTCCCTACTTTCTTCTTTTCCATTTTCATACCCACTAACTTTTTATTGAAAAGCCTCTTCAATTGCTTCAATTTCTTTCAAAGTCATCACCCTTCGATTTGGACAATTTGCTTAGAAATGTTCATACCATTGGCACTTGAAACATTTCTTGTTCCTTAAATCAACTTTGGGAGCTTCTTCTTTCACAAATTTGGACTTCTCATTAGTAGTATTTTGTACCTGATCCTTACCAAAGCTCTTTGGTGGTTCATAAAGCTTAGTCTATGATGGTGAGCCATTGTGAAAAGAACTCTCATTAAATAACCTCTCACGGGCAGCAAGTTTTGTGGACTTCCATTGCTTTTTCACTTTGATTGCTAGTTTTCAAACATCACTAAAGGAATGATAAGATTGTAACTCAACTCTATGTGCTATTTCTCTATTCAATCCTCCAAAAAATCTAGCAATTATAAGCGCTTTCTCCTCAGGAATATCACTTCTCATCATTAGCCCTTCAAATTCTCGTATATAATCCTCAACATTCCTATCCCCTTGTTTTATGTTGTACAATTTGAGGTAAAGGTGTTGCTTGTAGTTTTCGGGCAAGAACCTTTTTTTGAAGCTTCTTTTCAACTTCTCACAAGATTGAATCCTAGGTTTCCCTTCCCTCTCTCTTTTCTTCCTAGTGTTTTCCCATCACAAGGAAGCATATTCCTTGAACCTAAGGATGGCCACTTTGCACTTTTTTATATCATCATAGCCTTTGAACTCAAAGACTCTTCCAATTTCACACAACCAATCAATGAAGGTAGACTTCCTCCATTTAATTCGGGAAGTCTACGCTTAGTCCCATATCATCATCTTTAACTCTCCTTTTCCTCCCATGCAATTTAGGTCCACTAGAGGCTTCACTACTATCTTTAATTTTAATTTCATGGGAAGGTGTTTCTATGGTGGTTGTTTGATGATAGTGGGCTTGTCTCCTTTGATCAAAAGCTTGGGGTGTTCGGGTTTGTTGGATGGGTGGAGGGTATGGAGGTGTTTGGGTTTGGTTTTGCATGAGTTTAGCTATGTCATTAGACATATTTGTCACCAAACTTGTCAAGGTATTCAATCTCATGTTTAAGTCATGCCTAAGCTCATCAACTTCCATTTGAATTTTCCTATTAGCTAATTCCCATAATGAAAGGGATGAAGAGGATTGGCTTCTTTGTGACTTTTTTTTGGAATGAAATTTGGGTGATTTTAAGCTTGCTATGAATAATATTTTTGGGTGAACAGTAACTTCCGAGAGTACTATAGAGATGGCCGAAAGGTGGCTATGGGTGGTGTGTGGTATTATGTGTTTAGGTAAGTGAATGGTAGTAATGTAATTGGATAAACTATTTTGGTGGGGGGAAGGGGGGGTAAATGTAATTAAATGTTAGTTGTTTTTTTTTGGGAAATGATATAATATTCTGTGAACAGTGGCTCGGAATAGTGATAGTAACACTGGTAAGAGAATAGTGGTAATGGGATGGTGTATGGTTGTGGTGTAATGGAATGAGAATAGGGAATTGGTTAGGATTGAAGGGTTTAGTTGGATAGGGTGGGTGGATTTGGGTGAGGTGGCTTTTTGGGTTGATGAAGCAAGGTGTATGCAGTATGTGTATGGGGGTGACAAGTGTATTGGTTGGTTGGATTGGTGTAAGCTTGTTTGACACTCTAAAATTTCAAATTGCTTGAGTAAACTATTCACCTTCTCCTTCAATGAAATTCGGCCACGGATGAACACTTCAAGAAAATTCAATTTTTTTTTTGCACATCAAAACAGCCCACAATCCATGCATTATGAACTCAAATAATCCACCCAAATCAAGCAACCTAGTGCTCTGATACCAAATGATCCATAATGGCTTCCATTTAACACCAAATAGCATGCAATTTTAAACCTTCTGAGCACCAATTCGGGTTCAACGAAAAACAAACTTCTAACACCTTATTTCTTCACAAAACACATATATCATGCAAGAACAACCCTTCCTAATGACAAATTCCATGCGGGCAGCCCACTAACATCAACAATCTTCAACAACAAGCACAAAAATTCTACACAATAAACATAAGAAATTCGGGCAGCCCATAGTACACTTCATTCAAGCTTGGTTTTACTCTTTTTCAATGCACACAATCAATCAAAATCAGCACTTCAAATGGCATCAAACAATCTACAACCGAAATCAACTTCAACAACAATTACCAACACAAACAACTCAATTCCTTCAACACTTCAATTCGGATCAAGCATTTCACATGTATCACAGTTTCAATCTCCAAATTAGTCATTAACAATCCTACACTAACAAAGCAATTCGGTGGCCACAAATAACTAGAGAAAGATAGATTAAACTTACATTAATTTGATGCCGAATAGATATTTAAGCATAAAGGACTAAGTCCACCAACTTGAACTAGATCCACCACCAATTTCTTTGGCTTAAAATTGAATAAAGGAATTAATCACATGAGAGAACTCTCTCAAAGATATGAATGCACAAAGTGTTTTAATTTTTCAATTCATCAAGTCTAATGAAATATTACAAAAAGAGGCCTTATATACTAGGCTTCTAAAATGGTGTAAAAGACATAAAGAACCACCCTTACAAAAGTTAAACAAAATTACAAATAAACAACACGAATTACATTAAAATTATATTAAAATAAAACACTAAAAAATGCTTTTCAATTATAAGGCCATATAATCCAATTAGTTAGGGTCCAATTGAGTTATACTACATCCTAATAGACTTAAAAGATCTTTTTATAAAAATCAAAGTCTACTAATGAACATATCCATATTGGAACCTATTTGAGCCGAATTGAGTGGTGGTCCGAAATAGATCACTTTAGTTTTTTGTATTATGTAAAAGATTCGAGGGCAAGATGTGTAATAGAATTGCCGAGCTAGAAGTGTCAAACTTAAATATCTTAGAACGATTTAGACATCTTATTATACTAATGATTGCCAAGTACCGAACCCTAACATGCATGTATCTTATTATGTTAAATGCTTATCCATTATAGCATCTCTATCTTATTATATTCAATGCTTCTCAAGTATCACACTATGTACGTCTTTAAAGCATGGGTTATATGCTAATTTGTTGCTTTATGTCGCTAGATTTGAAAATTAAAGATAATTTTAGTATTTTGAAATGAACTTAATTAAGAAATTAAAAAAATAGAATTAATTAGACAATTAAACAAATTAGAATTTTGTTAAAAATGAAAATAAAATACAAATCAGTAATACTCCACAAATAACATACGTAATCAACACCAATTAAGTCATAATAAGTAAATATCATGGTTGAAGCAAACTAATAATTCAAAGTTAAAGTGATTACCACTTTTCCAAGCACTGAATCTCACGCAAGATTTAACAATTAATCAATAACATGAAGTTCTATACATTAATAAATCATCCTGGAAGAATAAATTAAATACCTGCAAAAAGAGAAGCAGCTTATAACAGAGAGTGAAAAAGACAACTATGGGTGGGTTGATTCCCCTGTCTGTCAACAATGCTCTATCAAATTCATTATTAACTAGGCAAAAATTTATTTACCAAGATGAATAAAAATCCTTCATAACGTTTCCCAATCAAATGCTGCAAGACTTATTCTGTTCTTGTTGCGTCGCAGGCTCCCCTGGCGTAAAGCTGAGAATTTGAGACCTTGACACCATGTTAACCATAGAAGGCGTTTCATAGCTTGTAGTCTCATCTCTGCTCATGCTAATTATCTGAGTTGTAGAATCACCTCTAGTGGTGGCCCTCTGCCATGAGTGTGAGCTCAACCCAGACAGAACATATGCCCTGCCAGTCCGCTCATACAAGTCCATACTCGCCATTCTCTCCCTCACTTCTCTCAGCTCAGCCTCCAGCCAATTGCAGAGTCCATCTCCTGCTTGGGCTGATGCTGAAGATAAGAGAGCTAATCTTTGCTCGGCTAGCAAACCCTGTGCCCCTGCAAGATCTCCCATTTCAGCCCTCCTTTGTGCATTTGCAATAGCATCAGCAACCAGAAGACGAGTTCTCTGTCGATCAACCTCTAGGCTAACCACCTTGTCTGCCGTAGACAAAACTTCAGGCCTTCGAATCTCAACCCTCTCACCATTTACTTCACGAATCTCCACTGAACCTGAATCTCTGTAACTGCATAAGACATCTAACAATAATGTGCTCTCTGACCTTTCCTTACCTTCAGCAGCGTGAGACTTTGGAATCGAGAGATACAAAAGGAATTCTTTCTCCTCATCTGCATATAAATCTCCAATGTCTATGACACCGTGTTGCCCTTCATAAAACATTTCACTCTTATACCTCCCAGAAGGTATCGATACAATTCTCACCCCAGATGATATTGACTTAATTACTAGTGTAACATCCTGAGACACGACACTGAGAAGACCACCAATACACCTGGCAAAGGCATCTTGTAAAATGTCAATCGACTCAATGAAAGAAAATGTGCCACCTGATGCGTCAGCTATTGCATGCATTGCGACGGAATCGTGCTCTAAACCAAAACCAAATGTGTGAACTGAGATAGTTGGTTGTTGGGATTCACCACCGGATCCACTATTCCTAGGACATATGGAAGAAGGCAATAGATTCAGGTAGCTCAATCCATGCCTTTGGTTTGAGGAAGCCTCGTTGTGCAGGGACTCGTTATGTCTGTGGACATTGTGTGTGTCCTGGCCATCAGATAGGAGAATAATGCTTGCAACTGGATTGCGCTCACGGCGTTCTTCAAGGACACGGGCCCCTTTCTTGAGTCCCTCCACAATGTTGGTCCCTCCACTAGTGGAAAGAGAATTGATAGCATGAATGGCATCCTCATGGCCTCTGTCAGACATCCTTCGAAGCGGGAAAATTCTACGTGCTACCGATGAGAAAACAACAATAGATAACCGATCCGCAGGACCTAGGTTCTGTATAATAAAGCGAACGGCACGCTTGAGAAGTGCTAGCTTGCCAGCCATGCTAGCACTCACATCAAGAACTGTGACAAGGTCAATAGGGGCACGGTCGAGATGGTTTTCAACTCCAAGAAGGGGCGGTGCACGAATTCGAAGAAGAACAGCAAACTCTGCAGGGCATTCTGCGGCAGAAACAGCAGAAAACTCAGGAAAGGCCTTGACCGTTAATGCTGGAGTCTGAGAAGGCGAGGCAGGGCCAATCTGGTGGACTGGCAGCGGTTCATCATCTGCGAAATTGTCAGGATCAGATGGAAGTTGCAATACCGTTGGAAGTTGCGAACGAGTGTTATTGTGAGGAGTCACCCTGGCCCGCCCAATGTTGTTACGTCGAGGATCAGTGATATTAGCGGGGGCCTGGAAGGGGATTTCTTTCCATTCACAACGGCAAATGGGACAGATGCGATTTCCGTGCTGAACATTGGCTGCAATACAATTGAAATGAAAGGAGTGGGAACACTCAGCTGTGAAGATTGCTACGCCTTGTCCTCTTCTTAAACTCCCCAGGCAGATCGCACAAGTTTTCTGCGAACATAATTTTTTTTTTTTTTTCTCTAGGTTAGTAATAAAGTAACGGTAAGAAATTCAAAAATGACAATAAGCTTATACATATTCAAACCAGCAGAGAATGATCATTAATTTTTTTTCAGTGTTTATACCTTGTCACCCTCTGTCAAATAATCAGAAAAAAAAGAGATCAACAGTGGAAAACTTTTAAAATACGAACTTGCGACTCTAGAGGGTCCACGATTATACTTCATACAAGGAAAGTATCGAACGAAGGGATCTCCTTGGGGTGAAATGGAACAAAACATCATGCAGATCAATTTAAAAGTAAAGTATGCAAACGTAGGTAATATATATAGACGTTCAAATTTCGAATGATTCTAGAGGCTGTAAATCTAATAGTCAGCATTAAGCCTGAAAAAATTTAATATATAATGGATAAAGCAAAAGAATGAAAATATCACAATAAATTCTGAACATCGACAACTACCACTCATACTTTTCAACCATAAATGATATGGAATTCTCAAAGAGTACATCGGCCTTCGACAGCATAAGATGGCTTAAATATTTACCATAGATGTAACCCACGATAACTACTGCATTACTCAGAAGTGGAAATTCATTAATACTAAAAATATCACCAAAATCAAACCAACCAACTACATCAAAATAAAAAAAGATTGAGGAAGCTAAACTTTCTCTTCCAGTGATAAACCCACAAACGCATGTATTCAACTACCAAATTAATGTACTATGAGAACTAATTAAATAGGAATATTAGAAGATAACCCATATTGGCCAGCCACCAAATTGATGGCACTACGTGGGCTACAAGATGACCATAATGGCCAACAGTTGTACCTTAATCCGCATAACCCAAACCAAAAGGTAAGAAGAGAGATTTCTTTTACCATTCCTGTGTCTCATGTATTTAATTAGACGTTAAAATTAAATAAAAAAATAACATTATCAAATTGAATATCCTTATTTAAATATTGAGTATAATTGGCTACAATCTGCCTAACTTCCCAGGCCAAATCTAGAAAATGATAGGAATCCATATTAGTTCGACCTAACTTGAGCTCCTAAACATACCCTCAAGATAATCAATTTAAAGTGACAGTGATATGCAACCCAAACTTGATCCTACGTATAAAATAAGAAATCCCTTTTAATTAAATAATCAATCAATCTAAACCAAATTCTAAAAAAATTTAAAGATTTTCAAGCCCATGAAAACCATGATCTCAACTCTCAAGGGATCTTTTTACAGTTGTGAATAAAAGATTCAAAAAATGTANTATGCATGTACTTAATTAAACAATTTATATAAAATTTTACGTATTATTCTGATTTTAACAAATGAGCCTCAGTGACTGAACGAACCGGACTAGATCTAACTTTTATTTTAAAAATTCAACTGGGAGTGTGGCATCAAAATATACAAACACGGAAAAATGGAAAAGAAAAGTAGAAGAACTGTTAAGGTCAAACAGACATGCACGCAAAAAATCTAAAAGAAAATAAAATAAAATAAACAAAGGTCAAACAAAAAGCACAAAANAGAAAGTCCAAAGCAAAAGATTGGCATTCCCGTGCTGATTTTCTTCTTACAGTTATTTATAATCGAACCGAGCACCCAGACATAGACAAGTAGTATTATTGTGTTCATAGAATACAATTTCACATGGAAAAGCCAATGGCGGTCTCTGTAGTTTTCGTTAGAAATTTCTTGAAAATCGAAAAATCGAAAAAGAAACTCATCACGCAACGTTTGACAACCAAGGATTAGCCCACGTTACGCTAACAGTGCGAAGAATATTCTTTCTCATTAATGCACAAAGAAACGTGAACCGACGAGGAACGCTTAGTTACCAATCTACCCTTCCAAATCGGAGAAATCCATCGGGCAGACGGTTGGGTCAATACTGTCAATAGTAGAAACTCAGAGGGCTGGTAAATCGCAGGCGGTTTCTTTGCAGAACCAGAGAAGACAAAAACAAAACAAAACGCAACAAAACAACCGCAGGTGTTCATAAAACAAATCATTCAAGATTTCAGTCGGTAACGTAACGATTCAGAAAAACAAAAGAAGATCCAAAAAAGTTTCAAGAAACGGACTTACCTTGGATGTTTTTGTTGATTTGGAGTTATGAAAGCTGAAGCTACGAGCGAGGCGGGACGAGGAAGCCGAACCGGAAGCGGCAGAGGAGCCTGAACCGGAAAGAGAGGAATGCGGACGAGAGGAACGAGGAGAACTGGAATCGGANTGAACGTGGACGAGTGGAATCGGACTGGAAGGAAATCCTTAAAGAAAAAGATTTCTTGAGCTTCCTCAAAGTGTCCGCCATTGCTTCGTTTCGTTTCGGGTTCCAGAAGGTAGGTAAACGTACGAGGCTGGTGTCTGTTCTTTATGTTTGAGAATTCGGGATTGGGCTGCGCATGGCCGTGGGGGTTAGTAATGCGGAAGACGAAACCAAGGAGGAATATGAAGAGAGCTTTTATAATATTATATTATTATACGAGTCAAACTCAGGATTTTCCCCCTTTTATTCATATTTATTTTGCCGATTATGCGGACTATAAATTATTTATTTATTTATTTTTTAAATTTACTTTTTTACTAAGCTAAACGACTTTACACCAAAAATATCCTCAACCTAATTGGTATCACTTAAGATTATTACCCTCTGCCCCTAACATTCATTTATATTTACTAGAAATATCAGATTTGCAATTTCGATGNAAGAGGATAATAACAAACACCTACGATTAATCATTAATGGATAAAGATGAAGAAAAGATTTTCATCTCAATTAATATTTTGAAAATAGGGTGAAAAATCAACATAACCCCTATTCTCCAATACTTATTCCTTATTTACCCTTAATTTGCATTGTATAGTAACGTATTTTTTGGGATTTGAAATATGCGGGGAAATTGCAGTTCATCTGCTTTTTCCCTAATTCATCTCAACTGCTTGCTTCTATAACCGAGGTATCCAAAGACCAAAGGAGTTTGTTCTTACTATGTGCAAAAGAAAACGTTTTATCATCAGTTCTTCGTGCTAAGTGCAAACTACATGATCTATTCTCTCCCGATTAGAAACAAATGAGAAGAATGACAATACTAAGGAATGCTAGGCGTCCAAAAATTTATCAATTATTGAGCAACAGTTTGTTAATGTGATTATGGTATCTTTTTTTTTTTTTTTTTCCCATAATCTAACAATTCTTAATATCTTCTGATTTGGGTATTTTTTTATTTTCCTAAAAAAAGAATATATATGATGAGGATAAGCAATTAGATTGTGAAGAAGGTTCGTTATGGGTAGGAAGAAAACCGAAAAAATTATGAATGTGTATAGAAAAAAAAAATATGAATATTTTGGTAAAGGGATGGTGTGTATAATAAAATTTTATTGGGTTTATTCTGAAACTATATAAGGAAAGTAGATAAACATTAACTTTAGTGCCAGTTTGGGATTGCTTCTGGAATAGTTCTAAAAGTAAGAGTTAAAGGAGGGTTCCCTACTTTTGGAGGATTATTTCTACTTCTAAAATATAAAAATCAAAATTATTATTAAAAATTTTAGAAACTCAAAATTCCCGTTATCTATTTGCAACTTACAAAATTGTATTATTTTTTTATGGATTATTAAATTTATAATCTTGACGTATTATATTACACATGATTTTGTACAATTAATATTTATTGAATTTAACAAATATATATTCTAATTATAAATTTATTTTATTTTACATGTATTTATTTAAAATTTAAATTATTTTATAGAGATATGTCTATTTAGAATTATAATATTAATTTTAAATTAATTTTTAATATTAAATTAAATTAAAAATAATTTATACTTTGATTGACTACATAATTCACATATTCTTCCTTTAATTAAGTTTTTAAAATATTAAAAATATTATTACTTATATAAAATTAATAAAAAATATTAAAAATAATTAATTATAAAATATTAATAATTAAATATTATAAAGTTATAATACAATGATCATTTATACATAATAAAAACAAAAAAACCACAATCCAAATACTGTTAACCTGCTTTTAAAAAAAATAATGTAATTGATGATTTTCTTCTTTTGACCAATGCTCTACCTTTGGCACCACTTTCGTAATGTGTTGTGCCTCACTGAAAATTAAAAGCATTTTCCATTATTTTTGTCAAATAATCAATTTAAATTTCATGATTCCAGTTGTCTGCGCATAAAAACTGTTCGTATTGTTATTTCTTATCCTAAAAAAGATTTGACCTTGAAATCCATAATTTTCTTCTAGATAATAATTTTTAATAAATTAATTTTTGAAACATCAACTTTATAGAAGATTTAATTTTAAATTGATCGGTTCTGTTTAACCCCACAAATTATTCACTATACCCTTTTTTAAAATTACAAACATATTTTTACGTGGCGGCCTACTATTCGTTGGATGCTTTAGTTTATCGTCTACCTTAGCACGGAGGATTGATGAGTATATAATTTTTGCAACCTAATCGATTTCCCCTTACCGATTTATGTGTGCCCTCCACCTCTCCGGTTGTCCCTCTCATCGTTGCCATCGCCGTCGCTGCAGCGGATGAACCAGGCAGGTAGTCTCCGAAACTCAAGAAGTAACTTTGTTCTATTTTGGAGCTGAAGATGATGATTCTAGTGCTTCTGCTGCCATCGGTTACCTTGAGTAAAGAAATCGAAGAGCTGAAGATGATGATATCCTGTATATCGAAGAGCTTCGAGACTCAACTTACCGGGCCAATAAATTTTTTGGAATACTGTTGCGTGAGATCAAGCCTGTTATTTGAAGAGATTTCTTTCTAAAAAAGGTTAAGGTTTGTGGATCGTTTACATGATGGTGGTGCTGTTTCAATTCGGATACATTGTTTATGCATCGTTCGCTGGGTCTTTGTTTTTATTTGAAGATATTTATACATGATTTCGAAATGAGGTATTCAATATATTGTGGTGAATATATGAGGGAGGAAATTGAGTTAAATTTCCTCAGTGAAAGAAATCGAGGTTGTGGATTCAAATTGTGAAATTGAGAGTAGGGAAACGATTATGGAAGAAAATGAGGAGTTGACGTTTTGATTGGTAAAAAGAAAGGGAACAAAGTGAAGGAGCAAGAGATAGAGTCAATCCGACAACCCGATCCGAATCCTACGTAACCCGAACAGTCGAGTTTTGTCCTGTTGATTTTTTTTTTGGAAATCTGACGGATTTCGGGTTGTGTCGGGTTTGAAAAAATCAGACCCGTGCCCACCCATATCTTTTGAACTTTGATCGTTGATTGATATACTTATCCCATATCAACCAGCTTGGACTGGGAGATGGGTGATGAGGAGCCACAGGCTACTATATGGGCTCCATTCTCAGGACTAAATTGTTGAGGCCGCCCCTAAAAGAAGAAACATCCCTACTTTTCATATGCCTGCAGCCCACTCAATGCCAATCAAAGTGATGAACAAGGCCTAACCATTTTTAATGTAAGAAGCTAAGCAAGCAGAGCTCACTCTATACATGTATATACATATAGGAAACCTTGCAAAAGTGACCCAAATTAGGACCTTATTAAAAAAAACCTATTTTTAAAAATTTTATATATTGAGACTCATCCGTTATTGGACACTCAATAGAGATACCATTGATTGCTATCCATAATATGATGAATACTATCTGACATATGAAGTTTGACTATTTGATATTATTTGTCGTTGAATGTCTGATGTTAGACATCAAACAAAGAGTCATAGCATAAAAAAATCTCAAGTACATTTCAACTACACCACTTTAGATTTGTTTTATCTTTACAATATTTTCCTTTATATGTGATTTATTGGCTTATTATTATATGTGATTTATAGGTCATACTATAGAGATTTAAGTTTTTAACATTAACTCTTAGTCATTAATGTCTTGCAATTCAGTGAATGTTAGTGAAAAGTAAAAAAATGGTTATTTTTAAAGTCAACTCATCAGCTCTGATATAATATGATTTTTATTGTACTTGATGCATTGAGGGAGTATATTGGATAATTTTTTCGAAAACATTTATGTTAAATTTTTTCTATTATATTTGAATTGAATCAGTGTAACTTGATTTCTACTTATGATTTTACTCTCATAAAACTCGAAGGTCACATATGACGGATTAGATTCCCATTAAATTCAAAAACCTCGCTCAAGCCTTAAGTTAATTAGCTAGCTAATGATGTTGACGTGATGGTGCCGTCGAAAGGAAAACAAAACAATAATAAAATTATAAATAAATAAATATACTTGTGAGCTAGGCCGAGCTGCAGTCTTGACCTAACTTTTTGAATTTATTTTTTTATGTTCGGTAAATGCTTATAAATTAATAATTATTTACAAAATTATTATAGAGATTATTTTGGATTAATTTACAAAAACTCAGCATCTATTCACCAAATCACCCAAAGTTTTAAGTATCTTATTCACCATATAGGACTAAAATACTTTTCTTATATCTAACACTTTGTTCTCTTCAATAATACATTTTTCATATGCCTCTCAACTATTTTTAGTTTATAATTATCTCTTCTTTGATCCATAAATTATAAATTTGACTTTGTTAGTTTTTATTATTTTCATTATAAAAGATCATACAAGTTTAGGTTACAAAAATATAGTTAAAAATCTTAAAATAATTATTTAAAAATTTGGGATTTCGAAGGGTTTGATTTTTTTATTCTTTCAATTTTTATAAACGTTTAACGTTATTGCAACTATATGTAATATATTGATATTAATTATTATTATTATTAAATAATAATTATTTTATATTTTGAAAAATGACATTATGAGAGACAAAATATGATGAAGTGGTCTAAATAGAGAGTGAGATATTTTGATACAAATTATAGATAATATAATATTTTAAGTAGGGATCCTTTTAATAACATCTTTTTAGACATACTACATGTAGAATAATCTAGTAATTAAAATAGAATTATATATTTGTGGCATAATAAAAATTGTATAATTAGTAGATTATGGGTTTTTATCTTGTTTTCCAATTTTGTAGATTATTTAAACAAATTTTGTGTTATTTGTTATGAATATATAGAACATATACTAATTATAATAATATTCTTAGTTTTGCTTCCAACTTTGTAGGTTCTATAATTAAATTTCAACCTTTGTCTATTACAAATGTAGAATTATATACGATTTTGAGATTCCATTTTAATGATAAAAAGTTAGAAAATTGCATTGTGTTGACTCTTCCTATTTTTACGATAATAACAGAAAAAACGTTTCCGCTATGAAACTTGTTAAAACAATATATTGCAATAAAATGATAATGACTTTCTTAAGGATTACTTGATTTGTGTATTGAAAGATAATTTGCTCAAACTATTGATTCAAAATCGACAATAGATAGTTCTACTATTTCAAGAACCAAATGGTATAACTTTAATAGTGTTTTATTTTAATTATATGTGCATTGCATATTTATTCATCACATTGTTTTTTTTTTTTAATGTTTATTTATGTACAGAGATACATTTTAAAGGTAAGGTTCATTATGTCCCCTCTTTACTGAATTTAAATATTTTTTTATTAATAAAACTTTCTTATCCTGTTAAGGTTTACCTAAAGTAATAATTTAGCCTTAGAAAAGAATTTTTTTTTGTTACACTACTGTATTAGATAGTCTAAAATCTAAATATTCTTCAAATTTAGGTTTAGGTTTAGGTGATGCTACATGAGGTAAAAGAAATAAAATAAATGATCTATATATTAATTGGGGAAGTATAAGAAATATCCAAGTTAAGGGGATTGAAATAAAATAACCAAGCTTTAGAAAAATAAGTTCACCTAGCCAACCTCATATGTAATGACCAAACTACCCTTAGATTGAATCCCTCTCATTCCAAAAAGGAATTCCTAATTTCCCAAATCAGTTTCTTACTTCTCTTCAACAACCCACTCCTGATTCTCTCTTTAAGCAACAAACCTAAATTGAGATAAACCCTATGACAGTGAGGAAGAAAGGGGGTTGTAGTGAGTTTTCTTTCTTGATTTTGTTTGGGTGTTTTTCATTTGTGTTGTTGTTTGATTGTTGAATGGGAATGAGTGTTGGTTTGTTTACGGATTGAATGTTAATGGGTGTTGATTATGGAATAGGGTCAGTGTTGCAACTGAAATCAATGTTGTTGTCAAAGTGAATGGGTGTTAATATGTGAATGGTTGCTGGAGTGGAGATCGAAACCGTGGGTTGGGCTTGAACCAAACCAACAGCCATTCCCATTCAACAACCACACCACAACATAAATGGAAAAACTCAAACAAATTGTTATATTTTGACCACCCTTCGATTTTGATCCCATCGAGCTCCAAATCCAAATTCAA
>JANKKB010003206.1:0-12408 GCA_026225775.1 Bursera palmeri
TACAGAAAATAATACAGCTATCTTCTGCTCTGTCTATTATCCTCTCAATAATAGAAATCTATCTTCTCTACATTCACATATATATATATATATATATATATATTGATATTATATCTTTCATGATTGATAGAAATTTTGGTTACTGGTTTATAAGTATAATAGTATAAGAAATTGTTAGGTTTAGATATCTTAATTATTGGTATGTAGCTCGTCTTCATATATTTTTATCCAGTTACTCTGGCCTAAGATTGTTGAAAGAAAGTGTTGCACACAGCTTCCACACTTGCTGAGACAATTTAATTTGGCTTTAGACCATTATCTTCTTTTGTGTGTATCTTGTGATGAATAATTAATTGCAAATTAAAGTTGTTTGGTCCATAATACTAGTTAACGTACATTACCAAAAATTTAATGATTTTATATCTATTTTTAACCCATTAGTGTGTTTATACCTTTAAGATAATTTTCTTAAACACTCTAATTAATTACTCAAGGGTTATTCTAGATGACAAAATCCAATTGATTTTTGGTGATTTTTGAATTGATCTAAATATGCGTAGTTTTTTGTAGTCTTCTTCTATTCAAGCATCAGTTTCATACACAGTGTTAATGTCAGGAAATCGCATTCTGGGAATTTAAACTTTGTCCAAGTCAAAATGTCAGAATTTCACACAATAAGATCCGAAGATGTTAGTGAAGAAGTCAAAGATCATGTAATGAATATTGAAGATAGCACTAAAATGGAACCCAAGACACGGAAAAGGAGGTTAAGTACAATGATAGATGAGGGTCATATTCAAATACCAGAAGAACTCTATAAACAAATGATGTTATCTTTGAGAAAACCGTCATACTCTCTAAGACGTGGACTAGGAGCAAAGAATGTGCGGTGGGAAAATCGCAATAGATTGCGCTATTTTTTGCACAAACTTGTGAGCCAGCACAATTGGGTAGATGCAAGTGGTGTACTCAGCGTATTGTTGAAAGCTACAAGCAAAGAGAAATGTCCTGTGGTGAATCGACTCAAGTATACGGTACATAATTGGGTGCTAAATTTTTGTGAATTTATGTTTTTGAAGATTCATTTAGTTTGTCATTATACTTAATATTGTTTGGAATTTGAGAGCTATGCTTTATAGTAGTTATTTTCTGTACTAATGAAAATTTGTATGTCTACCTTTTTATGTAAAGTAGCAATTACGGAACATATAATGTGGAGTGTGTCCTGAATTTCTTCTGTTATAATACTCTTATAGAACTGGCAAAACAATATTACTTATTTGGTTTATTGTTTAGTTTGGCATTCAAAATTGTGAAAATTGAGCATTTTATTGTTCTATTTTGTATGTATTATGTAGTTCCAATCATTTCATTATACTTAATAGATGACTTGTTGACAGCAAATAATCTTGACAATGTTGGTGAGGGGAACACCTTAAAGGAAAACCTAGGTCTTAGAGATAAATAGGAAGGAAAGGAAGAGCTATTTTCAATTATATTCCTTATATTACTTATCACAAAAATATCTTTGGATTATTAGCATATTTATCCTTGGTGCCTTTGTATGTTGTTTTTATTTATCACAAAATATATCTTTGGACTGTTTGCATATGTTCTATATTTTGATGTTTAGTTGAGCTGCACTCATGCAATAATTCTTTTCATATGGTTATGAAACGTTCTCCTTGATATTGGAATTCTAATACATTGACCTGTTAATATATGTATTGGCATAAATTCAGGTTTCAATGGAGCTGTTCAATCATATAGAAAGTGACCACATCAACCCAATGAGGATCAAGAATGTCTATGATATTTGGATGAAAAGGATTGCTGCCAAGAAGAATTCAACATTGGAGGTATATTTTGAACACTTCTTCTTGAATGTTGCATATTTAGTCTGTTAAGAATATTTTCAATTTTGATGGTAATATCAGAAATGCTCATTGCTTGAGTTTAGATAAATTAAGGACATTGTTTGTGACAATATTTGGTTATTTGGTTGCTCCTTGCACTTGTTGCTTGCCAGTTTGTGAGGTGATTGTATACTGCCACGTCCATGCATGGTGCTTTTGAATTGAAATATAGTTACATTTTGGCAGGTCAAAGATTAAAGAAGGTAAAAAGTTTCTAAATTAATGAAAAAGAGAAAGAAATTGAAATCCAATGCAGAAATATACAGACAGTGAACATACAAAGAAGGAATTAACTTTTATACATGCGTAATCTAATAAACGTCTTGTATACACAGATGTCGTTTACAAATTGTTTGGCCATATCAGCGTGCTTATCAACTAAATACATAGTTGACTTACATTGTCAACCAATTGCAAAGCTGATGTGGTTTTTCTTCTTCTTGACATAAACATTAATGGGATACCTGATGGGTATTGGTCTTAATATATTTATATATGCACTATGTTACTCTGTGTTTGTTAACATTCACTTGCTAAACAGGATAAATTTGTGGTTCATTTGGAGTTCATCCTTTTCTGTCTTACTCAAGGTAATTTGGAGGAAGCATATCAGGCTGCTATGAGGTATGGTTTTCGTTTTTCTGTGTATACAAATTGCCAGGATTTCTAAATAAAGTTCCTAGCATTTCGGGAGTCATATAGTATCTAGATGTTTATTTATGATAGTATGTTAGTCACATTTTTTTCTATAATATGAAAGTCAGAAGTTTGTAAAAATCTTATAATTTTATGATATCTTTGTTAGCAAAGTCTTCAAATTCTGCTTTGAGAACAAGATGTATGAAGTTCTATTTGTAATCCTTTTGTTACAATTTATACTAGGATGCTTTCAATTCCTGTGTTTCCTAAGCTTTGTCACATTTATCGAATGTTAAATGATCATCTAAGCTTTTTATTTGTATGTATATAGATATAAATGTATGTATGTATGTATGTTAAGAAGTATTTCAAAAGTACATAGTTTTAAGGGGTCTTGCTTGATGTTTTGCATATTAGATAGCATAATTTAACCATAGTCAAGGATGCCCATAAGAAAACTGCTATATTGGTTTGGAAAATAATCTTACAACATTTTTTTATGTTGAATGAATTGCTATTTACATTCTTATTGCAAAATTTTGTTTATGTGGGTAATGCTGTGTAATATGGCATATTAAGGGCTATCTGGTGTTCTTTTTTTGCAGCCTCATGCAAGAGCGTGAGTTTGGGAATCACCCCATGTCAAACATGGTCATGGCATTGACATTCTATAAGCGTTGGTTTTCCAGTATATCTGAAGATATGCAATGGAAGGATTCTGACCAGATTTACTCCCCCATTCAATCAAATTTTTCAGAAATAAGATCAAATCACCAGGTTGAAAATTCTGACCCCCGTGATACAGCTAATAGTTACAAGGCTAATACTCACTTTAGATGTGATTCAGAAACCTCTGTCATGATTGGTAAAAGAATGTCTATGGAGGATGATAGTGACATACACAAAGAGGGTCCTATGGAGGATGATGATAGTTTGCAAAGGGTAAATCACTCACAACGCTTCCAGCCACAAGGCTTGTACGTAAACTCTACTGAAAATGAAGACTCTTTCTCGAATGATGGTGGTCCTGTGGACAATGGTTCGATGTTTGTTGCTCTAGGTGAGTTACGAACTTTTTATAATGTTATTCATATTCTAGCCTATGTATATATTTGCTAACTTCGCTGGATGTATAAGATATTCATTTTCGCAGGCAATGCCAAGATGCCTGGACACCATTATATTTAACTATATAAAAACAACAAAAAATATGGTCTCTGGTCCAAAAAGTTTTCGCAACCCAGTATTAGTGTATTTTAATGTTAGTTGGTAGTTACATCAATTTGATTGTAGGAGACTAGAAAATCAGGCAAAATATATGACAATGTTTAGTTACTGAGAAAGTGAAAAGAAAAAACTTGGTACCTAGTAGTCTTTAGGCCTGAAGGCATTGATGTTAATTATAATGCTGCTGATTAAGATAGCAGAGGCAGAGGGAAGTGGTGGGCTGAGGGGAGTGATAATGACTTCAACTAGTCATAGGGAAGTGGTGGGCTGAGGGGAGTGATAATGGCTTCAACTAGTCATTTAATGACATTCCTTGGTACTTTATCATTACTTCTGGTTGGCTGTTAAATAAAGTCAGTTGATAAATTTTTGGTGATGAGGCTATCTCATTGTTTGACTTATTATGCAATTAGGCTGTCAACTAGTTCACTCACTGTAAGCGTCCAATTGCAGGCCACAAATGTCCTTTTTCCCCTATTTTCTACTAACCTTGATTTTTAGACGAATTTTCAAGTTGAAGAGCAGAGTAATTGATAGCTCTATTTATCCTTTTTTTCTTCAATTTTTCCTTAATTCATTTTCCAACAATAGAAATTCGATTTCCGACTTTCCTTATTATTCATTTTTCTCACTTGCTTTACAAAAATGTTTTAGTTTTTTGAATCTTCCTTCCTGTTGATGGATTCTTGATATTCAAAAGTATGCATGAGTCTGTAATGTGATCACCGTGCTATTTGTTTTTCATCTGCTATCATTTTATGGCCTCGAGCACAGCCATACAATTAGTAGATGTTATTTGCATGGATTGATAATTGTAATATCAAATAAGTCATACTTTTCTTTTTCTTTCAAATTAACAAGGCATTTTAAACTTTCTTAATAACTTAATTCTTACTTATTACTCTTGCATTTGCTATGCTGAAGAGGCTTTGGATTCATGGTTATTGCCTGTACGATTGCCAAATTCCGATGAGGATTATGAGAACTACATCAAAAAGTATAGGAAATTGCTTAATGATGACTATAAAAATGCAGTGAAGTACCTCCGGCTTGCTCTTCATTTGAAGCCTCCAATATCAGCAGCCTTGTTTCCTCTTATACAGGTAAATTTGACCAATTTTTCTATAGTTTATGTATTCACTTACATAAATACAAAAGAGAATATATTGCATTATTCATTTAGGCTTTCTCATTGTTTGCCTCATAAAACAAGCTTTTACCATGTAAAAGTGAATGAAATAAATTTTAACAATTGTGTTGTTTAGCTTTAATCCTTGCTTTTGCATGCCTAAAGCATGTTCATAATGTCCTTTTATATATGGTTAAGGGTCAAACTTGAAAACCCTTCCATAAATGCAGCAAGAGTAGAGTTATTATCCTCTAATGCGAAGCTTCTTTCCGAAATTCTTGATATGGGAAAATTTTTTAATCACACCATCTATCTAGCTTTTGTCTCTCCAGCAAACAAAGTGCAATTGGCACAAATAGATTTAATTTGCTTTCATTTGAGCAGCAACTCTTTCCTCTCTCTCTCATCTAAATAGTGGGAATGACACAGTGAAAACCCTCCATTATGTATTAAAGGCAGAAAACCTGCCCTAGAGAGGAGATCAGAGGCTTTCTCTGAAAATATTGGGAGAATTAAGATAAGCAGAGAAATTATATTTTAAAATAGAGAGCTAGTATCAATAATCATTAGGGGTTTGTTTGTTTATAAACTCAAAATCTTATTTTCTGTGTTGCAAATTTCCAATACATTTTAAATTTAATATCAACCACATATCCTTTTTAAAATTCAATATCCTTAAATCAAAACAAAAACACAAATTCATAAAAAAGCGTACCTTAATTTTTGTGACATTATTTGGGTAACATAATCTCCTTTTCAATATATATCTTTTGAAGTTTCTTATCCAAAATAAGAAAGTCTAAGGTTGATACGCTCAAAGAGTAATAGGTTAGCTCTGAGTCTTTATTGGAGTTATTCATGCAGAAGTCTTTCAAGGTTGGCACCTGAAGGAGTGTAATTTATCGCACCTTCGGAAATGGGTTGTACCAATGTTTGCCTTTTGTTGTTGGACTGGTTGGGTTGCTAATAGATAATCCTTTCTTCACATATTGCTCCAAAAACCTCAATTCTCTGTAGCAGAAAGAGGTTTACTTGCAAAGACACTCCTACGCTAAAGTCAAGTATAATGTAAGAGGAGATGACAAGAAAAAGTAATTAAACAATGATAATAATTAAATAATATAGAGATATAATGAATATAGAGGGGTATTGAACTTTGGGGAGCTGTTGCCTTTTCTATTGAAATTTTGTGCTTTCGAAATGTTCTCTTTGTGTTGCTCTTTGTATTACTCTACAAGAACACTTTTAAATGAATGCCAAGATATTTTGTCCATGTTTTTCCTGTGTATTTCTCTTTGTAAATATCTCATATTATCTTGATCTCCCTTAACGTTCATGAGCTTACCTCTAGAAGAATGGATATGAGTTTCCCAACAATCACTCCTTATTTGTTAATAGACTAGATTGAAGTTATAGCATGAGAGAAGAAAGAACAAGGGATGAGAGTAAACTAGCAGGGGTTTTCCTAGATTGACATTAGAGCTCTTGAGCTCTCTCTCCCCCTAGAATACGTATTAGAACCTTTAAAATTCCTCTCTTCACTGAAAAATAAGCTTACCCTTCTCTCTCTTTCCTTTTGTCCTTTTTTTGTTCCTAGCATTTCACTTTTTTTAAGTCTTTCTTTATGTCATCTCATCGTAATGCTTAAGTTTCAATCATTGTCAAGTAATTTTATTCAAAATCTACAATCTTATCTCAAATCCTTATTCTCTATGTTGTCTCATCTTATTCAAAATCATTTATCTTATTTAAGTTTTGGGCTTTGCCGGATTTTTGTTTTTTCTTGTTAGACTTTTGTTGGCCTTGGGCCATTTGGGTCTAGGCTTGGCCTAAGTGATAATTCTAGACCTTTTATTGGTAGATGAACCAGGGCTTGG
This sequence comes from Bursera palmeri, assembly GCA_026225775.1. Classification (NCBI taxonomy): domain Eukaryota; kingdom Viridiplantae; phylum Streptophyta; class Magnoliopsida; order Sapindales; family Burseraceae; genus Bursera; species Bursera palmeri. Next base: position 6,789 of record JANKKB010003206.1, read on the forward strand.
TTAGCTACCTTAAAAGAGTTGGGTGAATTCTATGGAAAGGGAGGACAAGTTAGGCAGGTAGCTTTTATAAGTAGCGAAACCCAACCAAAGAAACATTAGAGGTGGTTAGACTAACAACCCTCAACAAGGGGCACCTAAGCTCCTAGAGAGGGAGAACAAGTTAGGCAGGTGACTCTTCTAGGTTGGTTAAACTGAATTAGGAACATATAAGAGGTTGTTTGACTGACAAGCGGCATCCACCCACCCACCCAAAAAAGGGAGAACAAGTTGGGTAGGTAGCTCTTCTAGGTAAAGCAAACCCCCACCAAGAAAGCTTTAGGGGTGGTTGGGTTGACAAGTTGGGTAGTGACCTTCCAGGGTAGGGTAAACCTTACTAGGAAAACATAAGACGTGATTGGGCTAAAACCTTTGGCAGAGGGCATTTGACCACCCAAAAATGGAGAACAATGTGGGTAGATGACTCTTAAATGGGACAAACCTAACCATGAAAGTATTAAAGATGGTTGGGTTGGTAACCTTGGCAAAGGGCATGCAACCACCCTGGTAGGGAGAATGAGATGGGTATGTGACCCTCTTAGGCGAGGCAAACTCAACCAAATGGATTCAGGAAGTGGTTGGATGATGACCTCTTGGTAGGAATATCCAACTAATCGGGAAGGGAGAATCGAGGGAAATGATAGGAAACTGTCCTAAAAAAGGAGCAATTAGGTTTTTTGTACATGGACTAGACAGTTCAACCTGGCCTATGCACAAAAAAATGGGTAAGTGAAGGGATAAAGGTTGTCACCTGAATCAATCCCAAGACCAACAAAAGCCAAACAAGAATTGCAAAATTCTATGAAGTCCAAGACTTAGATAAGATAAGTAATTTTAGATAAGATGAGATGATATAAAAAATAATGATTTTGAATAAGGTTATAGATTTTGGATAAAGTTACTTGATCATGGTTAAAGCATAAGGATTAGAATGAAGTAACATGGACAAAGACTTAGAAAAAGTGAAAGAGAGTTGTTGGTATAGAGAAATGGCAAAAGGGAAGAGAAATGGGGAAAACTCATTTTTAGTGAAGAAATGATTTTCAAGACTCTAATACGTATCCTAGACGGAGAGAGTTTGAGAGCTCTTATATCAATCTAGAAAAGCCCTTAACAATCCAAGTGAGCCTTTGCTAGTCCACTCATTCCTTTTTCTTCTTGTTTTTCCTTATCTCATGCTATAACTTAAATTTAGTGCACAAACTAAGAGAGTGGTACTGTTAGAAAACTCATATTTGTTCTTATGGAGGCAAGCTCATGAGCAATTGAGGAGATTAAAGGAATATGAGGCATTTCCAAGGAGAAATACATGAGAACACATGGGCATGACATCTAGGCATTTATTTAGAGGTGTTCTAATAGATGAATGCACAGAGCAACATAAAGGAAACATATCAGAGGCATGACTAGGGACTAAACTTTGGCAAAAGGGGTAGTAGGCTACTCTCTCGAGTCCTATATCCTTTTGTATTCATCATCATCTCTATATTATTTAATTATTGTCATTGTTTAATTGCTTTCACTTGTAATCTCCGCTTACCATGTATATGACTTGGGCATATGAGTGTCTATGAAGGTATACCTCTCCTCATTGAAAGAGGCCTTTCGAGTGACTTTTGAAGAAAGTACTATCCTGTTGTCAGCCCAACAAGTCCACCAACACAAGACAAACGTTGCCAAACCCATTTACAAAGTTGCAATAAATTGCTTGGATGGAACTAAACTATTGTTATCTTTTAAACAGTGTTCTAAAAGGCGCTAGGCGTTCCTAGGGNCGGCATCTCGGGGCATAGGCGGGGCTTAGAAATTAGGTTAAAGGTTAAAGGTTTGGGGGGTTAAGATGAACTTATAGAAGGTTTGGAGGTTAAATGAAAGTATTTAGGGGATTAAAGGTTAAAATTTAAAAGTTTAGGGTTTTAAGAAAAAAAGTTATTAGCAAGCCCCAAACGATGTCGTTTTGGGCTTATATAAAAAAACTTATATACATCCAAAAAGATGTCGTTTGGGTGTTTCATTTGGGAAAAAAAAAACCCTAATGATTAAATCTCTAGCCACCGCTTCCACCGCCTACCCCCACCTCCCGCTGCCTAGTCGCCAACTAGTCGTTGATCGGCACTGCCTAGTCTACCGGCAGCCTAGACTCGGCGCCTATTCCCTTTTTCGGGTGCCACCCCTCCGNCCTAGGGACTTTTAGATCACTGTCGGCCGCCTAGACTCGGCGTCTATCCCCTTTTTTGGGCGCCATCCCTCTACCTAGGGACTAGTCTCCAGCGGCCGCCTTTTAGATTATTGCTTTTAAACAAGGCAGACGTCGCCGAACCCATTTACAAAGTTGCGCTAAATTGCTTGGATGGAACTAAACTGTTGTTATCTTTTAAGCAAGGGCGGATCTAAGAGAGGGCTACCCTAGATTGAAGCCCAACTGTCTTTTGCCAAAAAAAAAAAAAAAGAATGTTATTACAAAAATAGCGCTAATTAAATAATTAATATTATTTATATGAATAGTTGTATATACCAAATTTGTATAGAAACTTTTTGTATACACAATAATGTAGTATCACTCTTTTTTATTTTATATGTANTATTATTTTGAAACATACTTTACTAATTTTTTACTCATCTTCAACAAGTTTAATTTCCTCACATGCAACCAATGTTTAACACTTTTCTCTCCTCCTTTTATCTCTAAATCTCTCACTTTTTTTTTTTTTTAGAAATCAAATTAAGGAATTTGGATATTCAATTCTTAGGCCTTGTTTGTTTTTGTTTCTAAAAAACATTTTTTGAAAATGCACATTTCCAGTGCATTTTAAATCAATATTAATGACATATCATTTTCAAAATTCCATACCAACCATGTATGCCCAAATCATTTAGAAAACAAAGATACAAAATTCATAAACAAACACAGCTTTAGCTCTTGCTTAAAGGCAAAAAAATTATATATAGTCAAGGTATTATTCTCAAATGATTATTTTGACATTACATATTATGATATAAATTTAATTTGTGGGCTTTTAGATTTAGTTCAACATAGAAACATTTTATTATAAAGATATTTCTTTTAAGGCATTTTAATATATTTTGATAAAACTTCGAATAATAATATTCTTATATTTATTGTTGTCTTTTTAATTTTGTTTGTCTATATATAGAACATGCATTTTAAGGATAAGATTCATGATATTCCCCTATCTAGTTAGAAAATATTAATAAAATTTTATTGTATGTCAAAATGCTCTTAGCTTGGTCTAGAAAACATTCCTAGATCTACCCTATTTTTAAGGAATTTATCATCAACTGATTTTAGTGTATCATTTACTTTTTCAATAGTTCAGACTTTATATTTTTGTCACATTCATTCCATTTTTTTTTGTCAGTTATTGCTATTTGGAGGTCATGTTGATGAGGCACTGAACGAGCTCGAAAATTTCTGCATTAATTCAGAGACAGTACTTCCGGTTAGGTATTCTTCCTGTCTAAGAGTTTTACGTTCTCTGGTTACCAAGAAGAGGAAACTTAAAAGTTATATAGATTGGTGATGTTTCGTTTACAGCAAAGAATAAAAAATAGCGTGAAAGATAAAAGGTCATCGTTGCTATTTCTTGTAAAATTATTTCTTATTCCGAATTTTGCTAAATAATCTTGTGCTTATAAGTTTCCATGCTATTATATTGCTTACTCATATTACTGGGTGCTGGGTGGGGAGGTCTGGTTCTCTAGAAAAAATCACTTACATACACTTTATGCAGATTGAAGGCTAGTATTTTGAAGTGTTTTGATTGTAACAATTATGTAAAGCTTTCGACCTGTTTTGAGGATATCTTGAAGAAGGATCCAACTTGTTGCCAGTCAGTGGCAACGCTTATTAGTATGCATCATAATGGTAGGTGTTTAGATACTTGATCTTCCCATGGTTTGGATGCAAAATCATAATTTGTACTTCTGTTTGTTATACACTCAAACTTGATAGCAACTACGTTGCCTTGGAGTTTGTGGCTCTAAGGTAAAATGCAGCTCTAGTAATCTTTACGTGTTTTCTGTGTCTTGAGATTTTTTATCTTTTTTATCTTTTATTTTCTAATCAATTAACTGCCATTAATGGGATAGAGTGGTTTGAAATATCAAATTTACGAAGAATATGGCAGTTGTAATAGTCAACTAACAAAATTTTCTTTATCATGATACTTGAAGTTGCACAATGATGCACTTAGATTTTTTTTTTGGTTTTGCTATGTTTTTGTGTAAATACTTGACCCTCTTTTTTAATTTGTTCTGGTTGTAACTTGAATAAAACTGTATTAGGTTTCATAGTCTGTATGCATAACAAATAAGCTAGAGCAAATTCCATACAAAAAAAATAACACTCTGTCTGTAATGATTTATTTTTTGGCTAATTCGATGAAATAGAGAATTTTTTCTTTCTGATGTGGTTTTTAGCAATTTGTGAAAGCTAAACCCAAGATGTTTTCCTTTAGATTTGCTTTCTTCTGATATTTTGCAGGACATTATAGTCTAGAATCACTATTGAAAATGATAGCTCTGCACTTAGATGCTACATATGCAGATTACCGTACATGGAGAGAATTTGCTTTATGCTTCCTTAAGGTTTCTCAGTGTGAAGAGGATCGAATGTCAGTGTTTCTGAATGGGAATGAAGGTGAAAGGCAAARATTCTCCATTCATTACAATAGGGCCCCGAATATATTGAGAGAGGGTACATCAGGAAAGGCCTGGATGTTTCGTTGCAAATGGTGGTTGCGTCGGCATTTCAGCAAGAATATGCTTACAGCAGAAATTGCTGCAGGTAACTTGTGTTAGTTGAACCATGCTGCAACATTACCTCTTTTTTGGTTTAGTTTAGTTTATTTATTTATTTATTTTTTTAATTTTTCTTTTCATTAATGTGGCAACTTAATAATCTTTTTAGCTTTTTGTTTTCAACTAGATAGCTACACCTGAAATGCATCCTAGAGTTTCAGCATTTAAGAAGTTTCTTAATTCAGTTGATTGAATTGAATTTGCTTTGGATGTAAATTCTTGGGGTTATAGTTTATCAGCAGTAGGTGCCATTACCAAAATATTAGATTGCTAATATACTACAACCTTATGTTCTTATATTACAAGTTTGGCAGTCAATGATATAAACTCATCATTCCACATTACAAGTCACGCATTTCTTTGGTATCAGTACCTTCTGGTATATTATAAACTTATAGTGAACATTTTTTCCCCTTATTCCCTCTCTTTTTCCAGCCTAATCCATTAAACTTATTTCTTTCTCTTATGATGCAACAGGTGACTTGGAGTTGCTAACTTATAAAGCTTCATGTGCTTGCCATTTGTATGGACAAGAGGCAGACTATGTCGTAAAGGCTTACACACACTTGGAGAAGGAGAGTAATAGAGATTTATTCATGTTCTTGCAAACGCACAGGCAAAACTCCATAAAGCTTTGTTCATATTTTCAACATAGAACTCAATGATAAATTATTTATTTTGCTTATTATTCGTAGAGTAGTAGTAGCTCAATTAAAGGGTCTGTTTCAACTATTGGATTGATATTGGAAGAAGTGTTTCCTAG
>JANKKB010003207.1:0-14816 GCA_026225775.1 Bursera palmeri
GGCCATTACATTGCGAAATTGTTAGCTTTCACCTAGGAGAGCAGGAGATGATCGAGTCAAACTAGAATAACATAACAAGGACGCACATAGCATTGTTAGATGTGGTCGAGACTCAACGCTAGCTAACTTTCGAGTTATCGTTTTACTATTTATGATAAGCTCAATTGCTCATAACCTAATAAGTATCTTCAATCTAAGCCCGTCTTGTTTTGTCTCTATAGCTACATAATCTCTCAGACTGCACTAGATTGTTCCAAGCCGGTAATAGTGCGCTTCCGAAGTGAGTATCGATGCGACATTATACATAATAATCCAATCTCTTTTCTTAGTCTTTAGATACATGCAAGAATACCCAAGCATATTACTTCAACTTGCATGACATTTATCGTAGCCAAGTGAAATTTCCAACATAACTTATCCGCGATTAATGTCTATCTAATCATTCCCACGCTTGATCCTTGGAAGTGCAGAACTGAGAGCTCATAGTAGCTAGGGCTCACACCGTGTGTTCCTTTAATGGGAATTTTAGGTTGAATTGATGATATTTTTATTTTATAAGATAGTGGGGATATGAACGTGTATGTATGATAAACTCTAGATGAGTTATTCAAGTTACCTTAAGACAAAATTAAAGATGCGGACCTTGTGGCGTAACCGAGGTTCTTATCTTAGGCATGGGTATGCCAAGCATTGACTATGAAAACTTGAGTCTCTTCGATAATGAACCCTTTGCTTCTACTTAATTGCAGACAGAACGTAATTGCTAGCTCATCCTATATATAACATGATACAAGAAAATTTAAAGAGTTATTATGATCAATCTAATAAGATTATATCATATCATGTTATATAACACTGATTGTCTATTATAAATACGAACTCCTAATATAGCATGATGTGACTGGATAAATAAATATTAATAATAAATAATATTAATAAAAAATTTGATGTGATGATTATACAATAATGTCACGTAAGTTTATATGAATTCTATTGTATAAATAACAGTGTCACTTACATGAAACTATTATCTTCGTCTAGTATATATACATAAGTAACATTAACTAACCTTTATTAATTAAGTAATAATATAACTATAATGAGTCATCTTAATAGTTAAGAAGTTTAAAATAATAAATAATAAAGACACATTTGTACCTATTATTCCCTACTTTAGGTTTTCTATTATATTTGTTTTCATTATATGTTGAGAAAATCTAATTATATAAAAGGGTAGTTTTAAGTGTAGGAAATACTTGAACCAAAAGAACATTAAATAAAATATCAGTTATATATAATAAGATTGATATAAAATAATTAACAAAATATTGAAAAGAAATTAATTACAAGTGTCAATTTTGACAGAGGTATGAGGCCTGTATGTCACACAGTTGGCGTTTATTTCCTATGATACAATCAAGAGAAAGTTGAGAGGCACACCACCAAACTACTTATGGCTAACAAACTATGTCCAAAACTCTACCACTCTAAATTCTCTACTAATTTATAATACTAAGAATAAAAGAGAGAATAAGGATGAGAGCTACAAAGAGAAAAGAGAGAGCTTTTCGACTTTAGTGTGTAGAAACGAGGAGAGGAGCTCCCTTTTATAATATTCAACTGAGGGATGTTACACAATCAAAATTAAATAAAAACCGGTACAAATAAAAAAAATCCGTTACATTTCCACACAAAAATGGCTTATGTAACTTATAGATTTTATTCTTAATTTCCTACATTAATTGTGTATTTTAAGATTTAATAATTTTATATTTGTATAATACCGATCATTAAATCATTGCATACAGTAAAATAATTAATTTAATGGTTATTATTAAAAAAATATATGGATTCATAGCTTAAGGCTATTCTATGAGGGAAAAAAAAAAAGTTATTGTAGTTAGTGGTGCAGAGGATTTTAGCCACGGGAGTTCTGACCATTCGATGAATCTGCAAGGAGCCCAAAAAGGGTAATATCCTGTCCCCACCTAAACCCCGGCCTATTACCTCTGTTTTTGCAAACAAAATCCTTTCTACTCTATCCAATCTAACCACCCTAATTGATACCCCACAGCCTCTGTCGTAGTCTGTCCCTCTCATCACAAAATATCAACCGTTAATCATCCATTACCTAATCTTTAATCACACTCTATCTGACCCCACGATCATGTTAACTCCTTATTTCCAGTTCTATCGGAACCTTCTAATTGTACGTACCGTAGTTAACTCACGGATGGAAGTTAAACCCCACAGTATTCTTCATACAACTACTCTAGTACTAAACTAACTCAAACCAGAAAAAACAAACACCAAAGTCGTAACGCGCGTGTCGTAGAAACTATGCGTTACGTGGTTGCATGACCTTCGCTGCGGGACCATGCCATGCATGATTATCACATTGCCTGCAAACAATCGCCAAATCTCTAACTCTCTAGAGTATGCAATAAAACGCACTCGCCGCTTTTTTCCACGTGTGGCGTTTTCCAAAAACTATTCCAAGTATGCAACGAGTCAAAGTAGAGTTAAATGACCGAAATAGCCCCGTCTTGTTTGCTCAGGAGAGTACACATTCATCGTTTTTCCAGATAATATTGGGATTATTTTGAACCAATTAAATTGAGCAACATCAAGGACAAAAAGGACAATAAAAATATGTTCATACACGAACACGCACGCATATAAATATACAAACGAATAAATACTATCTTTATTTATCTCTGAAAGAAGGGAAACTAAAACCCTCTCGAAAAGGCGTTTGCTCGTTGGATTGTTTTCATTTTTGTGAACTCGTCTTTTCTTCACTCATTCGATGATTTGAAGAACAATAATTTTAGGTTTTATGTGACATTTTTGTTGCGTCTGAGATTCTATTTTTTCTTTGATTGTTCGATGTCGTCTTCTTCTTCGAATATTTGTTTTAACAAAGAGTGTAAGGCGTTGAAATCGGAGCGGCCGAGGAAAGGCTGGCTTTTACGTGGCGGCGAGTTCGCGGAGTTATGTGATCGGTGCGGGTAAGCTTAACTTTTACTCTGTGTTGACTCTTCTTTGTGTGGGTTGAGTTTGGTTTGAAATCGTGAGTTTTGGTGTTTGGTCAAGCTATACAGTATTCCTGCTGGATTTTTTTGGGAATTTATGAAATTTGGGATTATGGAAAGAAATTGGATTTGCTTAAGGGCTAATTTGGAAAAATTTTAGTTTATGTGCGTTTGGTGTTGTGAAGTTAGGTATTGACTTGGTTTGAGTATAACAGTAAATGCATGTGAACGCTCATTTCTTGTGGTAAAATAATTTCATAGAGTGAAAACAACATTAAAAAAAAAAATTATGCTTTTACTGTTGAAATGAAATATAATTAGTTTGTGAGCGTTAATTGAGTTATTGAGAGTAGTAGGGTGTTAGATAGAGGCTTGAAGTCGACTAAGTAAGAATTGAAGTGGGAGAAATCATTAGTAAGAAGGAAGAAAAATTTTTAAGCTTTGTTACTTTCCGAGAAATGGGTTACATTTCTTAACAAGCTGGGTTTTGTTACCTATTGTACGTAATTACAAGCATTGACAGCCAGTGCTTTGAAAGGAAGATTTGCAAGATTGACATTGAATTTGTGTCGTTCGAAATGTTAATTCGATTTAGTTATCCCAAAAGAAGGAAAAACAGTCTGACAATGTTCTCACTCATTTTCTACTGTACAACAAAAATATATCTTGTCCTTTTATGAAGTTTATACGAGCAGAGAAACTGGCCTGTAATGTGATTTTTCTGAGTTGAGAAAACCAGTTCGCAGCATGATTTTGGTGATTATGCATTGCCATCATATAATTGAAAGAATTTTCTTGATTGTTAATTGGAGCTCGAAATTGTACTTAAAAGTAMCCATAGGATATGAATTCAGTGGGACATGATTAGATGTCAGTTCTTTGTACTACTGGAGTATTTAGTGTTTTTTCTGGGCTCAGAAGTTGAAAAAATCCTCTGTGTTCGGAGATGAGCATAGTTGGCTAAGGCTAATGTTAATTGTGTTATCCGCAAATAGTATATGTTTATTGTATGAATTCCATTGACATATCTATTTGTTATGCTTTGTTGTGATTGCTAATTTATTATAATAAACTGTACTTGTAAATAAAAGAAAAGGGTTTTGGTACCATTGAGATAATTTTTTTAGAAATTTGTAACTGAGATACTGAAAGTTTTTTGCAATAATTTATTCTAACATATTTGTGTCCTTAATGGTCTAAGGAAAAATGGCATAACAATATTAATAAAAAGTGCCCATTTGAGTTATGGTTAAACTCCTTCCTTGCCAACCATGGATAAAACCCATTTATGCATGGGAGTTGTGCCACCCTTCGGATCTTTTAACCATGGTTTCCTCTGGAGCGATGAACATCTTGTGCCATTATATCATTTAAGACCTTCAGTAATACGTGAGTAATTCTCTGAAATGGTCTTCATTGTTTGTAAAGGTTCATTTACTGGCTTTTGCATTTGTGAGAGAAATTTCAAGTTTCATTGCCTTTTAACATTTATTGCTGTTTGTCCTTCATTTTTATTTTTAAAATTTATTTTCAATTTCTTAAATAGATTTTGTTTCGGGCAATTGAAAATTGATTTTTTAGGCTTTGGAGCTATGTTGATATAATGATGATAAGATGGGTAGAATAACGTTAAAGATTTCGTATTGTGATCGTCATGTATATCTGCTAGTTTTTTTCTCACAGCCTAGACTGTTCCTATTTTGTTCAAGATGAGCTGTTACCTCTAATGTGACTGATCATTGTACAAGTTTTATGTTTTATACAGACTAATCATGCCTGGCTATGATGTAACTTGTCTATGATGTAAATGTGTTCATAGCCTATTTATGTTCTCTTGTTGCGTATTAGATAATAGTATTAGTGTTTTGTGGTATTATGGTTACTTTCTTATTCTGGTTCTTTGTGGCTCTAGTTCTATTTATGAGGAGGGGAGATTCTGTGATACTTTTCATTTGAATGCTTCTGGTTGGAGATGTTGTGAGTCATGTGCCAAGGTGAGCAAAACATGGTTTATATGCTTTATTTTAGTGGATAGATATAAAAATAGTGGCTTACACCTTCCAAATTTCAGTTTTGGATTATACTGATTCTTCATTTCATGTCTAACCTCATCTTTCAGCGGGTTCATTGTGGATGCATTATTTCAATTAATGCATTTACCTTGTTAGATGCTGGAGGAATTGAGTGCATGGAATGTGCAAGAAAAAATATCCCTTCGGTAAGATGAAGTTGTCTGGTTCACGTTATGTTTATGATTTATTTATAGTTTTATCTGACTACGTAATTTGTTTATTATGCCATTTTTTATATTTTTTCTTCAGTTTTTATTGTCGACTAGAAATATATTATTAGATTTGGATTCTTTAATTGCTTTTTGATCTCATACCTTCCCACTAATTGAATGCTGATGGGGAAAGTTTGGTTTCAGGAGTTTACATTGCTATAAGTTGCTTTCGCTAGGGACTTGTGTGCATTTGTGCATGTGCTAGTTGCAAAATAATATTCTGATTTATTAAGTTATAGGGGGCTGAAGAGGTTGGCATGCTTTGTCAAGTATTGATGTAAAGGATGTTTTAGAGAGTAAGGAGCTGTCTTGGTTTAATGATTTGGTGCTCACTGATTTTTCCCTTATGATGAAGAGTCTTATGCTGTGGATGGAATGGAAGTGCTGTAGTATTGAGAGTAGATGAAAATGGAGGTGAAAATGGAAGTTCTAGTATTTTTAGAGATGTGCAATTGGAGAACATTTACCAACATATTAAGATCTGCATTGTCTTTACTTTGTCCATTATGTCGCCTTTTAAAAAAATCAATTCTTTTCTTCTTCTTTATTATTGCTACTACTACTACTATTACTATTATTTTTAAAGATCGCTTCGAAATGTTTCTTTATCGGAATAATCCATTATAAGTGTCAATACTTGCTTGTATGGTGTGCGCATTTGTTCTCTGGAGAGGTATCATTTTTATTTATGTACTGGATATTTTTAGGATGATGAATAAGCAGCAGAATTTTCTTTATTGGATATTTTTCTTGCTTTTGATGCGAATTTATTATGTGCTGCTTGAACCGAGTGGCATATTAGTTATATTCATTTCGCTGTAGTTAAATTGTTATTACAACTCTATTTTTCATTTTACATCCTTTACTTCAGGCACCAACTCCTTCATGGCCACCTTCCATGTTTTATCAAATGCCTTTACATGAGAGACTCAAGGACCTTTCTGTCAAAAATTGGACTCAGTTAGCTGGTTCTGGCCCTGTACCGTGGCGGCAAGCCCCCAGTCTTTTCAGTTCTTCTATTTCTCAGTCTGAACTGCATCCAAGAGTGTCGTATGAAGTTGACCTATCTACCAGCATTGACAGACTCAATACTGGTGAAAGATTACCTGCCCATTCTGTGGAAAAAAGGAAAATAGACGATTTTTCTGAAAGGCTCATTAATGGAGGACAGAAGGCTGGCTCAAGGGATATACATGAGAATGGAAATGCAGGTTCAAATTGTTTCCCTGCCTTAAGCATGTTACTTAAGAAATATACTTGAATGTTTCTGCCACGCTAGAGAAAATGGTCCAGCGGAAACAACGTACAAGAGTGGTTGCTAAACCTTATCTGATGATTGTATTGCAGGAATTAATTGTGAGGAGCAACCTAGTTCATGTTTAAGCAAATCTCATCAGTCTCCATCTTTGAAGGATGATCAATCTACACCACGTTTTGGATTGGCTGTACCTTATGCATCTCCAAATGAAACAAATGGTCAAATTGGAGTCGTCTCCGGAGCTCATCTACGACCTGCCCTTCATCCATCTTTGGTGAAGCAATTCCATGGTAATTTACAGAATGGAGTTGATCCGTTGGCTGAAACTCAGATTCGCAATGGACGTCCTCGAGTTGATGGCCGTGGAAGAGGTCAGTTACTTCCTCGGTACTGGCCTAGATTCACTGATCAAGATCTACAGCAGATCTCTGGAGAGTATCCTTTGATTTTGAAAGGATTTAATTGAAAATTTGGAAATGCATAAATATTTTTTGAATTACCTTATTCTTGAGGTATTTTGAAGTTGTGAAATCTTTTATTGCTATATCTGGCTGTGATATCTATAGAGAGCCTCCTCTAACCTTAACCATCTTAAAGTTCAAATTCTGTAATTACTCCTTTGTTTGAGAAAATGTTGAGTGCTAGTGATGCTGGGCGAATTGGGCGTTTGGTGCTTCCAAAGAAATGTGCAGAGGTGAGGCCTTATTCTGCCGGCTGACTTCTCTATTTATTTAGCATTTTCATTCTTTGAGCTCTCGATGTTAGTAAGAAACTATTCTTGATCTTCCAATTGTTTTGGATGTGATATCTCAAGTCAATGCGTATAACTGAATTAGTTAACTCGGAACTTTACCCCCCCTTGATGCTTAATGTAGTATTTTAGAGTGATAAAGTATGAAAACTTAACTGTTTTAATAAACTATTATGTTTCCTATCCAAAAAAAAAAAAAAAAAAAAGACGCAAAATTAANTTAACTGTTTTAATAAACTATTATGTTTCCTATCCAAAAAAAAAAAAAAAAAAAAGACGCAAACTTAATCTTGATCTTAATTTTTTTGACAATTTAATTCTACTGTCTATAGTAACATTTCTAGCAGCTAAACGTGAAGACCTAAACAGTTGAAAATTGCCGTTAAATGTCCATTTTTCTAGCTGTTATAAGTTGATAGTGTAGATATCAAATGTCTTATAGTTGTGATTAAGCAGTCTAATTGCGATAGAAAGTCTTTCTGAATCATGTTGTATTATAGTTTTGTGTGTCATAAGATTCATCCAATAGGAACTCATCTTTGCTATGGGGGTTAATACTGCTGGGTGAATTGACAAGATTGCTTGCCAACTATTAGCACAAATTAATTTGGTATCTAAGTAGGTTTTTTTTTTAATTATTATTATTTTAATATAATTAAATTTGTACAGAGGCATTATAGACTAACATTCATTCACCATCATACAGGCCTATTTTCCACCAATCTCTCAGCCTGAAGGTTTACCTCTTAAAGTCCAGGATTCAAAAGGCAAGGAATGGATATTTCAGTTTCGCTTCTGGCCTAATAATAATAGCAGAATGTATGTATTGGAAGGGGTTACTCCTTGCATACAGAATATGCAATTGCAAGCAGGTGACATAGGTAAGAAGAAAATATCCCAGGAAATCATGATAAAATTCTTCTTTTGGGTTGCAGATGCCTTGTTCATGATTGAACTCATTGTCTGCCTTACCTGCTGACAATTTTTTTCGTCAGTACTTTGTTGGAACCAGTTTGTCTGCTGCTTATGTTTACTGGACTTTATATGTATAGTGTTAAGGTCTTTTAACATCTAGATGTTGCCTGTTACTTTTGTTTTTCTATTTACTTGTGTCATGCCTCTTAATGTATTTTTATTCACTTCTAGTCATGGGTGGAGTCATCATCATGCAAGTGTCTACTTGGTCATCTGTCTGGAACTAAGATTTTATTCTGTTTCTTCAGTAACATTTAGCCGGTTAGAACCTGAAGGAAAATTGATCATGGGATTCAGAAAGGCATCCAGTTCTCAAGCATCTGATCAGGTTTTCCCTGAAGAACAACCAATTTCTTTGTTTGGATTATATACTTGTTTCTAGTTGATAATGACGATAGGCAACGAGAGCAGTCAACATTCTTTTTTGTTTTCATTCTCCTTGATATTTGGCGGTGTGGTTGGGGGTGTCTGTAGTGCTTAAATGTTACATAAACTTTGTTGTACTTTTAAAAGTGTCATTTTGTGACTTCTTATACTCAATTTTTGTGGAATGGTTGTGGGCACTGCAGCTATAATATACCCTCAGATCTTGGGAAGTCTTAAATATGCAATCTAAATTTCTTGTGATGCACAAAATATGAGCTGAAGTTGCTGTTATTTCTGTATCATGATCTATGGTTCCACCAAAAAAAAAAAAAAAAAAAGGTGAAAATTTTTAGCTTGGGAAAATTGTTGATCCACTGAAAATTGGTCTTGGCCCTTAAGTGTCGTTTTTCGTAGTAAATTTATTAGGTGTAGAGGGATTTATCTGATAAATACTATGAATGTTAATGTTCTTTGTTTGTGAAGATTAGTTCTACACCGTATTTGTTCCCCTTGACAGGACAATGAAGCAAATAGAACCGGTGCTGGAGTTTCCACAAATGGAGATGTTAGTGTACGAAAACTAAAACTTGTGAAATTGCTTGTATTACTTTTGATTTAAAAGATAAATCATATACTATAGCTTTTCATCAATCAACCAGGCTGAACTGCCAGATCCTAGTTCATGGTCTAAAGTTGATAAGTCAGGCTATATTGCAACTGAAGCACTTGCAGCCAAATCTTTGATCTCTAGAAAGAGGAAGAACACCACATTGGGTTCAAAGAGTAAGCGCCTAAAAATTGAAAATGAGGACCTGATAGAGCTGAAGCTAACGTGGGAAGAAGCTCAAGGACTACTTCGTCCTCCTCCTAATCGTGTTCCTACTGTTGTGGTAATTGAAGGTTACGAGTTTGAGGAATATGAGGTACCATCATTAACTGTTGATGCTTAAAGTATGTTGCTTTTAAATGGTTATTTCTTTTTCTTTTGTCACATCTGATTTATCTTTGTGCTTGTAATGAATAAAGTTGAAGTTTGCTTGAATTGATTGAGATTTTACTAAATGGATGTTATGTTTTATTTCCCTGAGCATGAAACACGTGCTGATGTTGCGTGAATAATGAGTTTCCATGACAAACCTCATAAACTAATTCTTATAAGACCACTGTAGTTAGTTTGCCTGTCAAGGACCTTTGCTTGTTTAAGAGGATATGAATGTAGAAAATTTAAGTTCTTTTGGTGCCCAAGGGCACCTGATTGGTAAGACGATGATGTCTTTGACTTTCAGGTTTTCTGAAGTTCTACTTTATAATAAGTACGATATGGTGGCTCAGTATTTATACAACTCAATAAAATTTTGATCTTAAGTCTGCGAATAAATCATTCTGACAGGGAGAGATATCACAACCTGTACGGTAAACATTTTCTTGTGCACTTTAGCTTTGCTGCCCTGATTACACATTAATTTTTTGATGCAAAAGACACTTGACATGATCTTTTGGTTGAACTTATATGGTAATGGCTTTGGATTTCTACTTTGACAACATTTAATGCATTTTTTTAGTGTTTTGATTTGTTATATGCTTCGTGATATTGTATTACAGTCTAAAAGGCCTCCTAACCTTTTAATTCTGATGTGTATAACAGGATGCACCGATACTAGGGAAGCCAACAGTATTTGCAACAGATGATGTGGGGTAAAACACTTAAAGTCTTCGAGTGTTTGAGCTTATGTCTACGATTTTAATGTCGTTTTATCTTACTATAATTTGGTTTATTTTTGTGGATATCTATTAAAGCCGTTAATAATCTGCCATGTAACATAGAGGATATAAAATTTTCTGTCACTTGGACAGCATAAGTAATTAGAAAAAGAAACTTTGTCATGATATTTGGTTGACTACCAAGCTCTTGCATGATATGTATTTGTGCTCTTGGAAGTTTTTACATTTTTAAGAACTGACTTGTGCGAGTGAAGAATTGTCGATAACATCACATCCATGATGTTATTTTACTTAGTCTCTCAGACCTTTTATAACCTAATACTGAGCTCCATTTGTAGGTTTAAACATGACAGGAACCCCAATCAGTTTACTCTTGTTATTGACATAGAAGGCATTTGCTGACATTGTCATGAATAGACCTATTATTGGGCAGGAATGCTGAATTTTGTGAGATTTTAACATTGTCCTTGTTAGCTGACATGAGTTGAGAGCAGCATGGTTAGTTTGAGACCTGATTTGAATTAAGTTTGATTCCGTCATGATGGGGACTGGATGTAGGGTTCATTTAGATCAGCAACATGATTATACTGAGAATACACAATGTTAGTGATTTTTATAAGGAGATCATGGTTCAAAGAAGAGAGATTCTAGTATATATACAAACGAACATGGTCTCTGTAATTTACTCCAAGTAAATAATGCCCACAAGATAATTCTGCATTGTCATTTTTTTATCGTTGCTTGGGTAAAAGGGTATTTCATTATAAAATCAACAGTCCAAATGCAAAGTTTGCAATTTTGTTATCCTCTTTATTCTTTCTACTCGTATTGAGGCTGAACGGTTGGATTATTCCTCTTATTCTAGATGTTGCATTGTATTATACTGTACTTGATATAGTATTGTGATTTTGTGTCATTTGGAGCCAAAATGAATTTCTATGCTTTTTCCCTCATGTCAGTGAAAAGATTCAATGGGTTCAATGTGAAGATTGTCTTAAGTGGCGCAAGTTGCCTGCCAATGCTCTTCTTCCCTCAAAATGGACCTGTTCGGCTAACTCATGGGATCCAGAAAGGTATAATTAGCATCCATCTTTGAATCTGAACCTTTTATTTTTTGGCTTGCAGATTTAAACCAACTGCCTCTAAACCCTGGTGTGAAAGGGTGTTTTCATCTTTTTATGATGTTTGTGGGTGTTTCCAAAGCTTAACTACATATTTTTCCGGTTTTAATACTTTAAAACAGTAGTCTCAATTAACATCACCTGCAAGCTGTAAATATGCAGTTTGAAGAGCATGTTACATGACAAAATTAGATTTCCTACGTTTGGGTGATTCATGTTATCAAATTCCTACTTCCATGACGTACAGTTTAAGGATAATTAAGTGTGGACCTTACGGCTAATTGTGATACAAGAAGTTCTTTGTTAGTCCTCCCTTTTCTTCCCTCTTGGTTAGGAAGGAGTTGATTTCTGCACTCCAACTATAATCTTTCTCATAGGTTATGCAGGGGGCTTCCTACCAGAAAGATATAGTGAACAGGGTTGGCACTCTTATTTAATATAGAGAGTGTATTTTTCCATATTTGCATTTCATTGATATGTTCGAATCCTCTCTGCTGCCAGATCTTTCTGTTCAGCAGCCCAGGAGAAAGCGGAACAGCTTGAAGATTTGCTACCACCGTATAATTCAGGTAATAAATTGCTTGGTAGAAAAGTTCATTGCCTTATTATTGGTGCTCATTGAGCAATGTATGACTCACAAGAAGCAGGGCTTTATTATACTGAGATTTGATGGTTTCATGATTATATCTTTTGTTCAAATGGTGATACATGGAAATTATTCCCACTTATCCTGATCAAAATTTGTTTGCGACTGTGATTGGCAGCTGGTTCTAAGAAAATGAAGGCCGCTAAACAGGAACCTGATAATGTTGAAGCTTTGGAAGGTCTAGACACTCTGGCCAATCTAGCTATCCTAGGTGAAGGTGAGGCACTTCCAGCATCATCCCAGGCCACTACAAAGCACCCCCGACATAGACCTGGCTGTTCATGCATTGTGTGCATTCAACCCCCAAGTGGGAAGGGCCCCAAACACAAGCAAACATGCACATGTAATGTGTGCCTAACCGTGAAGCGTCGATTCCAGACCCTGATGTTGCGCCGTGAGAAGAAACAATCAGAGAAAGAAGCAGAAACTTCGAGGAAGAAGCAACAGCAGAAGCTGCCATTGCCTGATAAACTAGTGGATGATGGACCTCTCCAATGTAGCAAGACAGGAAATAGCAGTCCAAACCAGAAAAAAATAGCTAGTGAGGGTTCCGATGATGATTCTAATAGGATGAAATCCTCTACCTCACCATTTAAAGGCCAAATTGACCTAAATATCCAGCCAGAGCGAGAAGAGGAACTATCTCCTGGTTCAGATATTGGCAGCATGATGAGGCTGCTCCATGCGACGGAGAGGTATTTGAAGCAGCAGAGATTGTCAAGCTCTGGTAGCAATAGCAATTCAGCAGTTAATCAAGCACTGCAAGGTGGAGGAACAGGAGAGAAAATCGGCAACTCTCTTACCCTTGACGGCAGTCAAGATAATGACCAGGACCGTCGTGATACTTTGTCTATGAAAACTTCTGCATCCATATCTGCCAATGGATAGATTGGTACATTTTCTCATACCAGCTATATTTACCATCAGCACGGCGGGATGTTATGTTTAAGGTCGTTAACATTTCTTGTCATGCATTCATCCACGTTGGTGGTTTGCCGCTTCAGATCTGTACATAAAGAAGAGGGGTAGGAAGTCAGCTGACATGTTTAGGAAACCAATAATTTTACTTATTAACATTCTAGAACGTCATCCCTTACAGGAATATTAGTACATGTTTGAAGTATTATAAGGTAAAAAATGATGAAAATGCCGCTGAGAGGGTTGTAGGTTGAAGCTATGTACCCTTTAGGAGCTCACCTTCTACCTTCTTTGGGAGACACTGAAGGATGTAATTAATTAATTATGCTGTGCAATTTTTTATTCTCTTTTTCGTGAAAGAGAAATTCCTTTTAGTTGTTAAAACTGTGCTTATTGTTAAAAATATTGCAGCAATGTACTCTGAATTCGAAACAACATGCTGATTAAAGCTGAACCATTTTCATTTTGTTTCAGATATCAGGTTTGGTTCGTTCAGTTTTTGATAGAATAAAATGTTTGTGATTCAATTTGGATGAGCCCTTAGCCAATCTTTCTAGGTGCAAGGCAGAAACTGGGTCCTCAAGGTCTCTTGGAAAATCATGCTTAACATCTCGCTTCAATTCTTTGAGAGTAGATTGAAATGAATAATATTGATTTCTTTTCCGTGAGGTTAAGGGTTTGTTTGTTATTGTTTTTAATGTACTTATTTTTACTGTAAAAAAAAAATCTAACGTGTTTAGGAATGATTTTGGAATAAAGAGTTCTAAAAGCAGGGCTAGGGTTTCTTTGTTCGCTTTTAAAATATAAAAAATTAAGATTATTATTGAGAAAAATTTAATGAGTGTTTAAAGTTATGTTATTTTTTAATAGATTATTGAATTAATTATATTTTTATTATGTTTTTGACATATTGTATTAAATATGATTTTTACAATTAACATTTATTCAATTTAACAAATATATATTTTAATTATAAAGTTATTTTATTTTACATGCATTTATTTAATGTGTTTTGATAAATTTTAAATTATTTTATTGATATGTCTAGTTTGGATTCATAATATTAATTTTAAAATTATTTTTTTAGCATTAAATTAAATTAAAAAAATAATTTAAATTTTGATTGTCTATACAATTCATATATTATTTCTTTAATTAAGTTTATAAATATTATAAATGTTATTATTTATATAAAATTATAAATTATTTGTATAGAAATTATTAAAAATAAATAAAAAATTGATTTATAAAATATTAATAATTAAATATTAGAAAGGTATAATACACATATCTATTTTAGTCATTTATATATAATAAAAGTAAAAACAACAATCTCAAACACCTTTATCCTACTTTTAAAAAAGATGAAAAATAATTTTTAAAAGTTTAATAAAACACCTTTATCCTACTTTTAAAAAAGATGAAAAATAATTTTTAAAAGTTGTTTATTAAACACCTTCAATTTATTTTATAATTTGTTTATTTCTATAGTAACAACAACCCCAAACTAACTCTAAGATGACTTAAGATCAAATCTAGGTTTTTTAACATTTGGATCTTGAAGGAATAAAGGTCCATGTGCTGGCTGGTAAATTATAATAAATGAAGTAATATTGACAGTAAAATTGGAATGCAACAGGTGAAAAAGCTTCAAGCAATTGATGTTTTGAACCTTTAAAAAAAAAAATATATATATATATATATATATATATATATATATATATATATATATATATATGA
>JANKKB010003207.1:14866-34194 GCA_026225775.1 Bursera palmeri
AATAAATGAAGTAATATTGACAGTAAAATTGGAATGCAACAGGTGAAAAAGCTTCAAGCAATTGATGTTTTGAACCTTTTAAAAAATATATATATATATATATATATGATCAAGTTCAGAAAACATAAATTTAAATATTAATTTATAAATAAATTATAAATTATTAAATAATATTAAATCACTAGTTTAGATTACTTGTGAGCCTCCAAACTTTTAATTCAATATTCTCTCTCCTATAATCACTATCCAAGTATTAAATATTTTATCTTTTTTCCTAATTTTCTCTTTCAATATTAATTTTTTGTCATCTCATTTTTGTTTCCATATTTTCTTTCAACAAAAAAAAATAAATATATAGGGAGAGAGAGAATCATAAATTAAAATTTTTAAATAATTTTTATAATTTATTTATAAATAAAAGAATTTAATTTTGATTTTTGATTTTTTTTAAAAAATAAAAATACTTAAATAATATCACAATAGTTGTTAAAAATAAATGATTTTTATCAATTATTTGTAAATAAAATAATATAATTTGTAATTGTTGACTTTTTGTTATAAATTATTTAAGAATTTAATTTACAATTATATATATTTTTTGTTCAAAGAAAAGATGGAAACAAAAATGAGATGAAAGAGAAATAAGAGAAGAGACAAAACACATTTAATGCTTGGAGAAAGATTGTATGAGAAAAAATATTGTATTAAAAATTTGGAGACTTATGAGTAACATGAACAATTGATTTTAATATCATCTAATGGTTTATAATTTGTATATAAATTTATATTTAAATTTGTGTCTCCTAAACCTACCATGTATATATATATATATACACTATCTGTATGATGATCTTATACCTACCTTCAAATGATACTTTTCGGATATTAAAAACTATTACATGCTTATTATTATGTTTTAGTGAATAGCAATTTAACATTCATAAATACATACTTTCTTCCTCGTTCTTTTTCTTTTCAATAGAAAAAAGAAAAGAAAAGAAAAGAAATTAATTATGGGAGAAGGGATATAATTTGATTTACTTATTCATGTCAATGTATAATAATGCAATTGAGATATTGGAGAAAAATATTTCAGTCAATATTTGTGGAATGGAAGTATATATGCATCCATCTACCTCAAAATTCATTTATTCATATTTTTATCCATTTAAGTATCTGTTGGAGGAATTGGGATTTGATCGAACAATGTTTTTTTTTTTTTTTTTTTCTGTCCCTAAATAGGGAAGAAAAGGATTTGGTAATGTTTTCTAAAAAGANATTTATTCATATTTTTATCCATTTAAGTATCTGTTGGAGGAATTGGGATTTGATCGAACAATGTTTTTTTTTTTTTTTTCTGTCCCTAAATAGGGAAGAAAAGGATTTGGTAATGTTTTCTAAAAAGAAAATCACTCAACTGCAAAGGTATTAGAGGTAAAAAGTACTTCCTAGAATATCTAATCCAAGATAGATTAGATTATATTAGAAAATGGCTAAGTTTGAGTTTACGGTAGAAAGGATGCCTTGTTTTAGGTTTAAGAGTCTGTCAAGTTTGGCTGGTCCGAATTCTGAGTTGCCCTGAAGCCTCTCGTACCTTCATGAAGACTAAAAATAAGTGAAGGTAGCCTACGTCCACTAGTTGGTGACAAAAAGGCTGCAAGTAGATGGTGCTCAAGAGGAAGACGACATCCCAAACTTCTACCAAGGCAATTAGAAGGATTAACAAGAATTAATATCCATTTTAGAGACTAAGCTCACTTTTCATTGGGTTAATATTGTTAATTGTTAAAGTTCAAAAATCTCCAACGATGAATGATCTGTTCTCTGGTTCGTTCAAGAAGTACACCGACCTGAAGCAGCAGGCCTACCATGATGATGTAGAGGCGGGGAGGGAGGGTGTCGATCTCGATAAATTCTTTGAAGAGATTGAGAATGTCAAGGCGGAGATGAAAAATGTTGAGATGCTGTGCAAGAAACTACAGGAAGCTAATGAGGAAAGCAAACTTGCCCATAATGCCAAGACCATGAAAGATGTCCGTGGCCGGATGGACCAAGATGTCCAGCAGGTCCTGAAACGAGTCAAAGCCATCAAGGGAAAGCTGGAAGCCCTGGAACGCTCCAATGCATCCAGCAGAAACATTCCAGGTTGTGGCCCTGGATCATCTGCTGATCGGACCAGAACATCAGTGGTTGCCGGGTTGGGAAAAAAACTAAAAGATTTGATGGACGACTTTCAGAATTTCCGGACAAGAATGCAAGCTGAGTATAAAGAAACCGTGGAACGCAGGTACTTTACAATCACAGGACAGAAGGCAGATGAAGAGACCATTGAGAACTTGATATCTAGCGGTGAAAGTGAAAACTTCTTGCAGAAGGCAATACAGGAACAAGGGAGAGGTCAGATTCTAGACACGATATCAGAAATTCAAGAGAGACATGATGCAATAAAAGAGATAGAGAAGAATTTGCTTGAGCTGCATCAGGTGTTCTTGGACATGGCTGCACTTGTGGAAGCACAAGGTCACCAGCTAAATGACATTGAAAGCCATGTTGCACATGCAAGCTCGTTTGTGCGACGTGGGACTGACCAGCTTCAGGACGCCAGGCAATTGCAGAAGAGCTCGAGGAAGTGGACATGCATTGCTATAATTGCTGCAATTATACTCATAATTGTTATTCTGTTGCCACTGTTGCCAACACTTCTGGCGAGCATGAAGTACTAAGATTGATGGTGAGAATTTTCTTCTAATCGGAATTCTGAAATGAACTGTATTCCGAATTCCACCCTAAGAAAACTTAGATAGATGGCAAAGCAGTTATGTAGAGGTTACGTGTCCTTCATGCAAGGAAGCATTTGCATTTTCAAGGCCTCCTTGACAGGAGCAGATGAAGAAATGGGAGTTGGGAAGTTTGTTCTCGTTTGGGTCTCAATCTCTTCTCTGAAACCAATCAAGTTGGGACCCCAAGCAGCATGGTGTGCGTTAAATTCTTAAGTGCCACTATACCAGGGAATAGACAACACAATCACAGTAAAATTGACCGTGAAAGTTTGTAACATTACATTGGTTTGAAGCATATTCGATGAATCAAATCACATTTCAATTATTCTTTCTTTTTTCTTTTTCACTTATCAACAGTATTTTATCATTTATATAATAAACAAGAAATGTTGGTAACATTCTCTTTTATCACTCTCTAGCTTATTGGGTTGACCATGTCATTAAATTTTAATCATTAGGAATTGACTCATGACTCACTAACAATATAGCAATGACTACATATAAAAATTATAAAATTGTAGAATATAATTACTTGAAATACTATTAAAAAATCAAA
Source organism: Bursera palmeri (assembly GCA_026225775.1). NCBI lineage: Eukaryota > Viridiplantae > Streptophyta > Magnoliopsida > Sapindales > Burseraceae > Bursera > Bursera palmeri. The sequence goes on from JANKKB010003207.1 coordinate 18,203, forward strand.
AATTTCAAATTATTCATATAAAAGTATCAATGAACACATAAAAATTTATAATTGTTTTACCTAGAATCTCAAACAACCTTTTTTGCCATCATTTGGATATTATTTATGATGAAACCAATGTATCATACATAAAACGACCCCATTTGATGGTGATATCCATTGATGAAATTCACGGCAAGCATTGAGCAGCCTGTTTCAAATGTTTAATGCCCCATAATTACAGCGAAACATCATTAAAGTTGGGACACTTCATATCAACTTATAGATGTAGCTGTAGCACACGTACGAGTGGAGGGAAAAATGTCATCCTACTGTGTCTAAATATCCCACTAAAACCTAAAATGATTACGGCTGCATTGCAGCATCATATATCTCCATGATATGTCTCATCCAAAGGACAAGAATCTGAAAACTTATACATCGATTCAGTATTCGCCACTCATAATAATTAAGGCGGCATACGGTAAAAACAGATCATACCTCCTTGCTCAATTTTTCTTTTTAAGAAACTATAAATAAATATAATCCAACCCTCCATAGCCAAGAAAGTAATTGCAACGACTAGTAATCTCTTGCTTTCATTACTATGAGCCACTTGAGACGTCTAGTCCACTCATGGTCCCAAACAAACATCTGAGTTCAAAACAATCCCAAATTTTTGTTTCTGTAAGTTTGATTTGAAAGTAGTCCTAAACTGAGGATTGATTAACTAGTAAACTATATGGCCTTTTCAAAACAAGGAAATGTTGGCTCACCATTTCATGAAGATTTTCACACCAATAGAGCAGTGTTCAACAAGAGAATGGGACAGACAGGAACTTCTATCAGTCATGACTTCATGATATCAAGAAACCTTTTAAGAGAGTTTGGACAATTCTTTCTATCCCCTTTCAACAAATCCTACTCCATCACATTGGTTACAGTCGAGATTCAAGAACCACACATCAACAAGGTGGAGCAAAATTGCAGTAAGATCTCATCAGCATAACGAAGCCTTAACTTTAATCTCAACTATCTTTCTTTACAAAAACTCTAGAATACTCTACTCTACACCAAACTCGTGAACTCTATTCACTAAGATCATATTGGTCAACAAAATGACACAATCGCATTAACAATATACTGCAAAGATACACAAGGCAAAAATACAACACATCATGTTTTGCTCGATCCTTTTACTCAATTTTCAGCGACCATATCAAATCACGATTGAAAACTTACAATTTAAAAAGACCAAAAGAAAAAAAAAAAATCCTTTTATAAACAAAGATACCATATCCCATCTTTTGCATCGCATAATAATCCAAATTCCTTAAAATTCAAGTTATTTATTGCAACTTTGACCAAAGTCTGATAGCTTGTTCTCAGACAATAGAATTTGTTAGCATCAGCACCCACCAACCCTTAAACGTCAATAGCAGATTCATCATCACTTAATTACATGCCAAAACTTCAAGAAATTCTGGCAACTATACCTATAAATATGCAATATTTTGCGACAATAGCTTACATGTTCATCAACACAGACTCTCTGATCTTTCCTCAGCCTTAGTAAGGAGAACTTTTTGCACACATTAAGTGAGAAACGGTCAGAAGGATTATGGGTTTAAGCTGTCTGGAATGAAACTGGTTACATGAATAAACTAAAAAAAAAAAATCAGCTCTAGGATTGGTAGCACAGGATTTATGGCCATCAATGATCAACTAAACTGAATGAACAAATGGTGCCAAGCAGGTTTAACTTGTGCTTAGGTAGATACATATTGCCCAAAATAATAACTGACTGAATATCAACATGAAGTATACAAGATAAAAATACAAACCTCTATTAATAATAAAACATGCAAAGCAATATCTTTCATGATCAGCACCAAATATCAGTTTTCACTTTTCAGTGCAATAATGAAGTCATCCCAAAAAGTATAAGCTGTTACAAAATTAGTAGTCATCCTTCCAAGTCATCACTAAGTTCTACCAAATTGCATAAACCAACAATAGAATATCATATTTATACTGAATAGCCCAAGCAAAACAACCATTGCCACTAATCTTTACAAGCTTACCCAGATCATCAATCAAGTACCAGCATTAGGCAGAGCTGCCATAAATGAATTGTATGACGACTCGAGATCAAAGTGAAGCTGCCTTGACTGCTGCTCTGTCAATTCATCTGCAGCACCCATCTTCGCCAACCTTGAAATCCAATCCTTCATCTTTGTCTTCCCTTCAAAGTCTGGTGGCAAAATACTCAACTTATTGAGCGAACCCAACAAATCTGATAACAGTGGATGCACCTGATCCACCGCCACCATGTTCAATTTCAATGAGTCCATCGCAGTTATAAAATTCTGGACACATTCTGCAACAATGGCAGCAGAGGTAGACGTTGACACAGCTGCAGCCGCTCGATGCTCCACCGTGGCAGGCACCCCGGAAGTAACCAAGCGATTCAGAGCAGCCGGGCAGTCCATTTTGTATGTGTCTGTAAACCGTTCAATGCTTGGGACAGTATCTTTCAATGTAGAGGCTAGGGTTTTGAAATGGGCAATGAGTTTTTGGCATTCAGTTTCATACTCATTTGAACTTATAATATCCCGAATATAGGCTTTTTCAAGCTTTTCAGTGGCTTTAATAATAGCATAAAGCTCAGCAAAGTTCTCATACATTTCTCTCTCGCGCTTGTCGTACCATAGCTTGACCTCCATTTGGGTATATATTTTTATATATATAGATCTCTATATATATGTATTTCTAACTATATAATATTTAGGGGAATATAAGATTGGGTTCTTTTTGAGTGTGAAAGTGTGGAGGACTGGAGAAGAGAACGGGTCACGCGCAAAGAGAACTAACCTCCTTCTCTGGAAAAAAAAAAATGAAACAAAGAAGAAAAACGATGTAATCAGCCTACTACTGCTAATTATTCAATACAAAACACACAACATATTACTGAGTATTTCAATAAATAAAATAAAAACAGATTTCTTCTCCATGTTGTTCAAGTAATAAGATTCAATCACACGATGAAACCAAGAAACACATTCAAAGTATCCGATTACCAAACAGAAGAACAAACCCGCTAGCCGAAAACTATTTCCAAAAAACATAAAGCACACAGCACAAACGATTTTCAGATAATAAACCGCAGAAAAATATTAAAAAGAATATCTTTAACTGAATCAATTGTGAGAAAAACAAGCAACGCAATCAGAATAAACAACACAAAGATAATTACCAGTAACTGGTAACATCAACTCTCTATACGATAAGTATTCTCTCACAAACTGTTCAGTTTCAAACCTCCGACACAAATATGCATCAAAAGGGGAGACATTCGAGCATGTGATTAGCAGAGATAAATAAACAGATCATAATAATACATAAAACTACGAAGAACCCAGAATTAATTATGAAGATCCCAGAAGAAAGAATTATCAAAGTTGTGGTTTTTTGTTTTACCTCAGATCATGGCTGAATCGATGGAACAGAAGAAACCCAAAAGAAAAATCATTTAAGTAAGAGGAGAGGGAAAGTTAAAAGGCGACTTACAGGAGAAGTGAAACGCGGCTTTTAATGTCGCGAAGGTGTCTCTGTTATGCAGAGAAGGGGGGATGATATGTGAATAAGAGGAAAGAGAGAGAAGACAGGAGAGGTTGCGTGTGGGCTCGAGTATATTATTAGTGCTTACGGCATCTACGTGTAGCAGTTGGGATAATCAGTGCTGTAAGAACCTATAACAATTGCCTTCTGTTGTGTTCGACTGAGACGACTGTACAGTATGCCTCATGGGTTTGCGTCGTTTTTGTACATTCGTTTCATAATCGTCGGTTTTCTTGATGATGTTCATCATAAACCTGCTTTTGGACCTAAGCCCTTGTCTTAATGGGCCTTTATGTAGACTTCAGTCTTGGCCCATTCACCATTTCGTTTTCTATGGTCTTCTTTTAATCTTTTTATCACTTCACTTTGTATTTTATCATAAAAACTATTATCGTAGTTCTAGAAAACGACTAAACTTACAAGTGGGGTGTAATAATTATTTAATTTTAAAAAAATAAACATAATCATCATAAACCCATATCTTTAACAAACCAAGAGGTGTTTTTTTAGAGATTAATAGTTTGAAATCAATATATATATATATATATATATAAAAGATATTGAACGTCAGAGATCAATAACTAAAAACCATATCCATTTGTATTCATGATATCTATATTTTTTTAGAAACATGGTTAATTTTCAAATCATCTCCTTAATTTTTATTATTTTTCAAAGACACCAAAACTATTTACACTTTCAATTATAATTTTACTCGTTTAAATTTGAAATATAAATTATTTATTGATACTGTGAATCTTTGAAAAAAAAACCAAAATTATAAGGGACTGTTAAAAATAACCACTTTTTATAATATATATATATATATATATATAAAGTGTACAACTAACTACTCGATAACTCTACAACTCTTTTTTACTATAGAAGTGTTTATCTATTAAATAATTGACTATGCATTTACAAATTTTTTAAAATTAATTATTTTCAAAAACCCCATATAATTTTGATTATTTTACAAATGTATCATATATCTTAACACTTGTGTTCTCCGGATGAAACAAAATATCCAATAATTTTAAGAAGGGTACGTATATATATACTTTAACCATTTTATATTTAGATTAAAAGAAATAATAATAAATTACTTATAACTTATTTTCCATTAAGTACATAATAAATTTACTATAGTACAATTATGGGGTAAATACATAGACACCCCCGAGGTTTGGTCTAAGTAACAATATCATCCCTGTTATTAATAAAGTAACATAGACACATAATTGGAAAACATGAGGGTCTAAACCCATAAAATTAGGGGTCTTAATGTTACTTAAAATATCAAAGTGGGGGTCTTTATGTTACTTTATGAATAACAGGGATGATATTGTTACTTAGACCAAACCTTGAGGGTGTCTATGTATTTACCCGTACAATTCTCTTTATTTATCTTATGTATTCTCTAAAAAATGAAAAAGATTGCAGAGAAAAATAAATATTATGAAAGGTTTAGTTAAAGAGAAAATGTTGTAGGACAAATTAGGGTATTAAGATTTTATTTGTTCTTTTAAGAATTTTATCAAATGAATGCTTTTGACTAAAGAATCTTAGAATTTCGATAATCAATCTATAATCTCTCAAAGTTTATCAAACAAATAAAACTAAAGACACTAATTTATAGTGTCAAGGAAAACCTAACTCAACTACGAAATATATTTCTATTTACAAAACAAAAATTCAATCCAAATTCAAGTAAAAAAGTAACATATCCTAACAAATAAAAAATTAATTGGAAAATTAACCTCAGTTAATAAATTAAAAAAAATAATACTATAAGTATAAAGTTTGTATCATAATTTTTATATTATAAGTTGATGTGACATTAAGTGAATGGTAAGGTAAATATATAAAAGTTAAAACAATAAATATTAATTGATTTACTTTATCATTCATTTCATGTCATATTAACTTTGAATATAAAGTTGGTATATAAGCTTTATACTTATAGCATTATTTATTAAAAAATATTTTAATTATAATTAGAAAATTAAAGTCCGTACTAATAATCAAAATCATAAATTTAATAAATTTCATAAAAAGCTAAATAAAATTATAATTTTAAAAGGTTTGTCCTACATCAGTAAGATTTCTTCAAAAAAGAATAATGGATTACCAGAAGTGAAAGATTTAACTAAAATTTGGTATTTTATTAATAAATATAAACTTATATTATATTTTGAATAAAAGCTAAATAAAATTCTAATTCTATTTTGATTTGTCTTACACAAGAAAGATTTCTTTTAAAAAAAAGGTATTGTATTACAAGACGTGAAAGATTTAACTACAATTTGGCATTTTTTTAATATAGATATCAAGACAAAAGAAAAAAATATTAAAAATTTTAATGATTTATTTTTTATAAAATAATAGCATTTTACATATAAATGAATTAATAAATTAACTACATCATAAATATATAAAAGTAGGTAATTATTATCAATTTCAGTTGCTACTAGTAGATTTCAAACTATTTCCTATTTTACTTACTCAATCATGATGTTATTTCCACATCTTTTTTATGTTTTTTTTTTATACATCTCTACAATTTTATTATCGTTTCTACATCACTTTTATGTCTCTTCCTACATCTTTACAATCATGATATTGTTTCTACATTTTACAATCCTCATATTGTTTCTACATCTCTTTTATGTCTCTTCTTACATTTCTATAATCGTGATGTTGTTTCTACATATTTTTTTTTTATCTTTCCACATCTCTACAATATGCCTACATTTTCAATATGTCTCTCCCCACATCCCTACAAGATGCCTATTTTGGTCAACCCTCTTTTATGTCCCTTCCCGGTATTGTTTCTACCTCTCTTCTATGTATTTTTTTTTTTTACATCCCTATAAAGTGTTTATTTTCGTTAATCCTCTTTTATGCCTCTTCCTGGGATTGTTTTTATATATCTTTTATATCTTCTCTCACATTCTATAAGAGTATTTGTTTTCGTTAACCATTTATGTATAGTCACTCTCTTATTACTAGAATTATATTAATTTTCAAACACTTTATTTATATATTATATTCTCAATAAAGGTAGGACACTTATTTATTTTATAATTTTTTTTACATATCCTATTAAATAAATCAATTCGGTTCCATTTGAGTTTATAGGGTAAGCATGAATTTAATAGGAATTTTGATATCATTTTAGTACACTTACATAAAGAATGTTCAAACTAATTCTCAAGATTAATTTATTAATTTCAATATTTTGGACTCAATAGGGTCCAAGTTTACATAAATATTTATCCTTATATAAGTCAAATAAATATTATAAATAATAGAAGATAATGAAAGCAAAGAAACATTAAAAATACCTTTCATCCAGCTGCCTGAAAAAAAATGTTTAAATTAAATAACAAAATTATTTTTGCGTGGATTTGGAAGAGAGAAATTAAACTCAACTAAAAAAAATTCGGTTACAAGAATATAACCCAAAGAATTTAATCAACCGGCATATTTACTTATTTAGTTTGGTCGATTTGGGTTTTCAGTGATTTGCACACCCCTATTATTTAGCATTTAAGTGCCTAGGGTAAATTTTAATTTTTTAAAACTTTAATAAACGGTGTTTTTTACTTATTTTCTTATGAGAATTATTATTATTATTATTTTAAAAAAAGTTTGTCTGTTTCTAGTGGAGAACCGATTGATCATGAATTGATTTCTAAACAAAGCGCTCAGATTGGGCGGGTTAACACCCGAACCCGAATCCCTGCAAAGAAAGACTTAAAACTCTTATTTTTTTTTTTTCTTCATCCAAACGAGCCCTCCATAATTCCCACTCGTAAACCCCAGATCCTCCTCGTTTCAGCTTCTACTCTTCCCAGCCATTTCAAACTCCGAACAAAATCTCTCGAGCTCCAGGTAAGTAATAAAATACACTCTTTCTCTCTCTCTCCTGAGCTTTTCAAAGGTTTAAGCTTTCAATTTAGTATTTGCTCAACAGATTTATTTTTACTTTTTTAATTTTCTAGAGTTTACTAGACGTCTGTCTCTGCAAGTATCTTGTTTTAATGTCGATAACGAAAGAGTTGTACCCGTCACAAGACGACCTCTTGTATGAGGAAGAGCTCTTGCGAAACCCTTTTAGTCTCAAGCTCTGGTGGCGCTATTTGATAGCGAGACTTGAGTCTCCTTTCAAGAAACGTTTCGTAATCTATGAGCGAGCCTTGAAAGCATTGCCAGGAAGCTACAAGTTGTGGCACGCGTATTTGCGTGAGCGCCTTAACATAGTTAAAAACTTACCCATTACTCACCCACAATATGAAACCCTTAATAATACCTTTGAAAGAGCGCTTGTAACGATGCATAAAATGCCCAGAATTTGGATTATGTATTTGGAGACTCTAACCAATCAGAAGTTAATTACCAAAACGCGTAGAACGTTTGATAGGGCACTCTGTGCATTGCCTGTGACGCAGCATGATAGGATTTGGGAGATATATTTGAGGTTTGTGGAACAAAGGGGTATTCCGATAGAGACTTCACTTAGGGTTTATAGAAGGTACTTGAAGTATGATCCGGGGCACATTGAGGATTTTATTGAGTTTTTAGTGAATTCGAGTCTTTGGCAAGAGGCTGCAGAGAGGTTAGCTTCGGTGCTGAATGACGATCAGTTTTTCTCGATAAAGGGGAAAACAAAGCATAGGTTATGGTTGGAGTTGTGTGATTTGTTAACCAGGCATGCAACGGAGGTTTCGGGGCTTAATGTGGATGCCATAATTAGGGGTGGGATTAGAAAGTTCACTGATGAGGTAGGGAGGCTGTGGACTTCTTTGGCTGATTATTATATCAGGAGAAATTTGTTTGAGAAGGCAAGAGATATCTTCGAGGAAGGGATGTCAACAGTGGTTACTGTGAGGGATTTTAGTGTGATTTTTGATGCATACTCTCAGTTTGAGGAGAGTATGGTAGCTCATAAGATGGAGACGATGGATTCGAGTGACGAGGAAGAGGAGGATGGTGGTGAGGAGAATGGTTTTGAGGAAGATGAAGATGTTCGATTGGATGTGAGTTTATCAATTGCTAAACTTGAGAAGAAGATTCTTCATGGATTTTGGTTACATGAAGATAAGGATGTGGATTTGAGGTTAGCTCGATTGGAGCATCTGATGAACAGGAGGCCAGAACTGGCTAATAGTGTTCTCTTAAGACAAAATCCACATAATGTGGAGCAGTGGCATAGGAGGGTCAAGATATTTGAGGGAAATCCCACAAAGCAGATTTTAACATACACAGAGGCAGTGAGGACCATTGATCCCATGAAAGCTGTGGGAAAGCCTCACACTTTGTGGGTTGCATTTGCTAAGTTATATGAGAACCACAAGGATGTTGCCAATGCGAGAGTGATTTTTGATAAAGCAGTGCAAGTGAACTACAAGAGTGTGGACCACCTGGCCAGTGTGTGGTGTGAGTGGGCAGAAATGGAGTTAAGGCACAAAAATTTTAAGGGAGCACTGGAGCTAATGAGGCGGGCCACAGCAGAGCCATCAGTTGAGGTCAAACGAAGAGGTAATCTTTATTCTGCCTCATTTTGTGCCATAGATAATCTGTGGAACAATTACTAATCTTTCACCTGTTGGTTTATATTTTCACTTGCAGTGGCTGCTGATGGAAACGATCCAGTTCAGATGAAGCTGCATAAATCCTTGAGACTTTGGACCTTTTATGTTGATTTGGAAGAGAGCTTGGGTAATTTGGAGTCCACACGAGCTGTTTATGAGCGGATATTGGATTTGAGAATTGCCACACCTCAGATTATCATAAATTATGCACTGCTTTTGGAAGTATGTACATATCTCCTTTGGTTTTCCTATTGTACTCCTTTAACCTTCATTGGGTTATGTATATAATAGGATTTCTGTCTCAACTTGTTCAGGAGCATAAATACTTTGAAGATGCATTCAAAGTGTATGAAAGAGGTGTCAAGATTTTCAAGTACCCTCATGTAAAAGATATTTGGGTCACATACCTTTCAAAATTTGTGAAGAGATATGGAAAGGCAAAACTTGAAAGAGCAAGAGAGTTGTTTGAGAATGCTGTTGAAACGGTGAGCTCTTCGTTACCCTTTTGATGTTTGTCTGGTTTTTGTAGTTACTCCAGTTTTATAAGTAGTATTACTTGTTTGATGGTTGGCTTCATAAGTTTCCACTGTTAGACTGGGTTTGTGCTTGTTTTCTGGAAGCTTTTTGAGCTAATGTGATTCACGTGATTTTCTTCTTTGCTGTGGAAATTCAGACGTAATGAATTCTTTGACTTATTTTCCTTATGTTCTAATTGAACTTGAAATTAGCTAGATCAAAATTACATAAAAATGCATTAGTTAATGTGGCAAAACCCTTTTTTACTAAGCAGCAAACGTTTGGTGCAACATTTGAAGGTTTTGTTCAATGGAGTATGTGTTTGTATATATGTCTTTCATCTGTTTGTGCCAGTTTCTTTCATTTCTTGTTGGTTATTATTTCCCTCTGATATGATCAGATGCTTAGTAGGGGTAACAGGCTAGACTTGTTGTACAGATGCCGTGGGAGTTCATTTATGATGTCATGAAAAGTAATGTTATATGGTTGTGAAGTAATTGTGGATGTTTAATGGTAGTCTATCCAAGCTTGTTTCTAGGATAGGTATAATAGTAGAAAAGGTACCTCTTGATTTGCGTTAGCTCAGAGAGAGGTTGCGGATCTATTCACTTAAGTTATTATATAAAAGTTCTCGCCCAGTTGCACCCAGTGCCAGATTTTCACTTGAAGGATTTAGAGAACATCTGATCAAATGATATAGGATAATTTCTGAGTAGCAGAAGATATACACTGCCTTTGAGTTTCTTAATCACCCATTTTTTATGGAATTGTTCATCTGATCCATGATTATATCTAGAATTAATTTCTTTCACATAGACATGTATAGTAGACAGATTTTTGTGTGCTATTATCATTCAGTTGGTATTTAACTGAATGATGCTGACTTTTGTTTTGTTTTATTTTGTTTTTTTTGTTTTTTAAATCAGGCCCCTGCTGATGCGGTTAAACCCTTGTATCTTCAATATGCGAAGTTGGAGGAGGATTATGGTCTAGCAAAGCGAGCTATGAAGGTCTATGATCAAGCAACCAAAGCAGTTCCAAACCATGAGAAATTGGGCATGTATGAAATATATATTGCAAGGGCAGCTGAGATATTTGGTGTTCCAAAAACAAGGGAAATATATGAGCAAGCGATAGAATCTGGTCTTCCAGATAAAGATGTTAAGACCATGTGCTTGAAGTATGCGGAACTAGAAAAGAGCTTGGGAGAAATTGATCGTGCTCGTGCAATATATGTATTTTCATCTCAGTTTGCTGATACACGATCTGATGTTGACTTCTGGAATAGATGGCATGAATTTGAGGTGCACTGTGGGAATGAAGATACCTTCCGAGAAATGCTGCGTATTAAACGGAGTGTTTCTGCAATCTATAGCCAGGTATTTTTATTTGCTTAGAAGAAAGTGATTTTCCTGCTAAGAAACATGGTACATTCCTTGGTGTTGCATAGACTTCTCTTCACCCTGAGGAAAAATTTTAACTCTGACATGACATGTGGCTAAAATATTCCTATGGAATGATCTTCTGCTGCTGAAAGAAATAGAATTAATTTTTTGATTAGTTTAGCAACTGAAAGAAGGTTACTGGCTATATAGTAAAGGGTAACACTAAATCATGGAAGATTATCATTCATTGTTATTTTCCTTGGTATGATAAAGTGGAGCATCTGATGAAATCAATCATTAAAATGAACAAAAAGAAAACTAAAATCAGAGATAGGATGGGGAGTTCTCGCAGATGCTTGGATGGATAACTCAGTGCTATTGAATTTGTTTTTTCTCTTTTTGTTATTAGCATATTTCTGGGTTAATAGTGGAGACTTTACCAGTTCCAGCATCATCTCTTGAGCTTCTAAAATTAGCAATAGTTCTGTCTTTTACAAAATATAGACATGCATTTTTAGTACTTCAAAGATTTTAGAATCCGTTTGGTTTGAGTTCCGGAATCGGAATGGAAATAGTTGTTCATTCCTTTTGTTTGGTTCAGTATGAAATCAGAATCTGATTCCCTTTAAAGCTGTTTGGATTATATAGGTCCATAATCGAAATCAATATCAATTTTTTAATTATTCCTTTGAAAAAATGTATAAAATAAATAATACTAAAAAGCAATATATATCATTATTATCATAAAGTATAAATTTCTAGTTTCCTTGCATTTTATTTGTTTTTCTTAAAAAAAAAAAAAATCAAAGAAATTATAAGATTTAATATTTTACTGGTTCCCCTTCAAAAAAATAAATTATAATTTTTCATAATTTCTCTAACATTTTCTCAATCATAATACAATTGGATAAGTGTTTTTGTCTATTGTATTCAATAGCTTGATTATTTATTTATTTATTTATTTATTATTGCTATTATTTTATGGTAGAGTTATTGAGTTCTATAACTTTAAATTCAAATACTTATATTATCTAAATTATTTTAAAAACGTATTATTATTTTTTAAAAGATTTCTTTTAACTATAAATGGTGGAAGACATTATATGTTTTAGATTATATAATATAGAATTTGTTTAAATTTTACTGTGTGTTAGATGTCATTATGATGAGCTTTTAAAGTTAATAATAATATAAATTATCATCATAAGATGATCATATAAATAGGTTTGAAAGTGAAAACGGTGAAAAAAATAGGGGAATTTACTCACGTGCAAATCATATCCAATAAAAAAAATAATATATATTTGAGATTTATAATGAAAATATCTGTTATGAGATACAAATTGTAATGAATATAAAAGAGAGATAAAGATGAAAGAGATTTTATCGTGACACAGTAGCGTGAGATTGNTTTTTTTTTCCAAGAATGAAATTGTGGAAGTGCTTTTTTTTTCTTCTTTTTGGGGAGAATGGCTAATTCCCTTTTTTGGGATAATGAGATTCTTATTCCAAATTTTATTTTTTTCAATCAAATAACAGGAGTGGGAATACACTATTCTCATTCCGATTATTAGGTGCATTTTTATCGAACCAAATGCCCCCTTAATAGTGATGTAGGAGTGATTGTAGTATTATCTAGTGTAGTTGTGTATTACTGGTCATATTGCCAGCAATTTTCGTTGTTTCTCAAAAATTGAAATAGGGAAAAAAGAAAAGAAGTGGTCATATTGCCTGAATCATTGGTGGAGATTTCTAGTATATTAACTGATGATTCTGATATGTATCTCATTNTTTGTTTGGCTTTTCCTTCTTTGATTCTTGTGTAATTTTCAACATTCAGATTCAGTACCATTTCTGTATTGATTCTAATTCCCATTTTATTGTTCTTTCAGACACACGGTATGCCTGCAGAGTTTCTCCCGCAGAAAGATCAGATGCTAAACATCGATGAGGCTAAGGACAAACTGAAAGCCTCTGAAGATGAAATGGCCGCTCTGGAAAGGCAACTGGCCCCTGTGACCAACAATGCCACTGCCAAAGATAGTAGCAGAAGATTGGGGTTTGTGAGTGCTGGAGTGGAGTCACAGACTGATGGAGGGATAAAATCCTCAGCAAATCATGAAGACATTGAGCTCCCAGATGAAAGTGACTCGGAAGAGGAAGAAAAGGTTGAAATTGCACAAAAAAGTGTTCCGGCAGCAGTTTTTGGAGGTCTAGCCAGAAAGAGAGAAGAGACTGAAAAAGATGAGGATGGAGACAATGCAGTTGCTGGTAAAGATAATGATGTTGAGAACCGCCTTGGTGCCTTGGAGAGAATAAAGAGGCAGAAACGAGCTTGATGGATGTTACTTTAGAGGAAGAGAATGGACTCCGGAGAGAAAATTTTGAAGCATCATATTTGTACTAACTGCCACACTTACATTCTTGAGTTATCCATTGTATCAAAGATTTGTTCATTTTTATTCTGGATGTGTATGAAAGAAAACTGTATTATAATAATTACGAATTATATCATCTAGTGCAATTTTTAAAAAAAAAAAAAAAATTACGGGTAATACCAATAACTAGTAATTCAATTGCAAATGGATGAAATATATCATCACAAGTGTTTGAAGGTCGACATGTAGAGAATTTAGTATAAGTTTTTTACTGTTTACATGAATTGAGTTTGAGAAGCAGTTACATGTTTAGATCATTCTCTTTTTTTTTTTTTTCCTTTTTATTATTTTATTATTTTTTATTTTTATATATGATATTGATGCAAGGTTATTATAGTTTTTGTGACTAAAAATGAAGGCACAATGACACGGCCAGCTGCTAGTTGAATAAAACGACAATGCTTTGGCGGGAAGTTTGACTAGCTAAGTGAGAGTGAGTATATTCGTCCATCATCCATGGCCTTCCCACTTCGCCATTTGGTGTCCATTGTTCTTTGCCCAGACAACAAGTCTTTAGTTTTCTCTTCTCCTGTTCCCTTCTCATGCCATTTTGTATATTTGATTTTAGGAGAACACATTAGGTTGGTAATTTTTGAGTGTAAGAAATTCAATAATAATTATCTTATATACAATATATGGTTGAATTGTTCGATATATCCTTATTGAATTGTTAGATTTTTAGGTATATTCTTGAGAAATTATAAGAAATAACTAACTTGAAGAGCTAAAATGAAAAATAGCTTGTTGTGATAATATTCTTATCAACGTAACCAACTTCATATAGTCCAACCCAAATATCAATTTATTATCTTAACTCTTTTTCAAACTCAAACTCTCTTTCTTCTCTTAACTCTTCAAACAGCAATCAGAACCACCTCTCTTCTCTCTTCAAAGGGAACCATCTCTCTTTAAATGGAACAACCTCTCTTCTCTCTTCAAGTGGAAACGGAGCAAGTCAATGAGAAGAAATTGGTGAACACAAATCTGTTAGGTATGATTTTGTGATGATTTGTTAAATGAGAGTTGCGTATTTGTGATGATTTTTTGAATGAGAGCACAAATATGTGTGAACATGTGATGATTTATTGAATAAGAATTATAGATTTGTGATCGAATTTGAATGGAGTTGGTTGGAAAAGACGAGCGGAGATCGAGATGGTGAGCCACAGTCTTGGCCAGACCGTGGCTCATGATCTTAGTCTCAATCTCAATCTCACGGTTTCAGCCTCACCATAATCTCTGTCTCGATCCATGGTCAATCATTTTAGGAGAAATTTTAAAATTTTTAGAATGCTTCTCTTTGCATAGTGCACCAAAGTAGAAAATGAAATCTTTACGCAGGTGTTGATGTAGAGGTTACGCTTTAAAGTAGTGTTACAACATAAGTGAAATTCTTGGATTTATTTAATTTTCCTATATGTTTCTGTTTCATACTTAGCTTCGAATTGTAGATTGCCCGTGAAACCATGTAATAGCAAAAGATATTGCTTTTTTTTCTTTTTTACTCCTTGTAATATTAACTTATCAATGCAATGCCATGATATTCAGACCTCTAAGTGTTTTTTTTTTTTAATTATTTCTTCAGCCTAAGGTCAAAGGCAAGACCCTGGCCACGGTCAGGGCAAGGCCGTGATTTGCCTTCAAAGTTGAAAACAGGGACAATATTGTTGGTTAGAGGAATTATATGATTCTCGAAGCTTGGCTATTTTTTTCATTTCATCCCGTCTAACTTGACTATTTTTTTTTTTTTTTTTTTAATTTTCCTATAGTCTGCCGCTCTTCAGCTTAATTTTATCTCTCTCTTTCTTTGTCTTAATTTTGTTATAATATTCAACATTTAATAGGTAGATAGAAGAGAATCATTAAATGATTGTTTTGAGCTTTTATAGTTAGAAGAGAACCAGTATCTCATTCTAACTTTAATTTTTAAAAAATATGAATAAAGTATAATTTATTATGAACTCTAAATTTTAACCATAAACTCTAATTAATGAAAATTACTTACGTAATGATTAATTTTAGTTAACTATAGACTCTAACTAAATTATGTGAACCTAATTATCATATTGGTTTATAATAATTCTTAAACTGAGTACTTAAATATATTTTTTTGGTATAGTCTTAAGTAACAGGTTAAGTCTTAAAAATTTATATTTGTTAATTATAAAAATTATAATTTTTAGTATAAAACTCATTAAATCCAATAAAATTTATTAATAATCTTAAGATGTATGATAAGACTACCTGTTCTTCTATTAACAAATATATAATCAGAAAACCTTTATATATCATACTACCATCCTAATTAACAAATAGACATATATATAGGGAAATTTACTCTAAGCCCCCAATTACATTCATCAAAAACATGTAGCCTCATAGTTATAGTAAACTAATATTAACCCCCCAAATATATAACAGACGTTAAATAATTTTAATTAAAAAAGGTTAGAAAC
>JANKKB010003209.1:1889-40567 GCA_026225775.1 Bursera palmeri
GCTTACAAACCATTCTCACCAATTCTAGAGAGAAAGAATGAGAGAGGAATGTAAGAGAACTATCTAATTAGGGATGCTTCACAATGAACCTAAATGTCTCCTTTTATAGGTAAATGGGAGAGGACATTAAAGGAATTTTATATAATAACTTATTTATTGTCACCCACCACTCTATCACATTGCAACCAACTTTTGATCCATTTTACTCCGAATTTGGCCAAGTGTCAGACATGAAAGTTGTAGATGATTCCATAGCCTTTTAAATTGTTCCATTTGGACATGTAGTTATGGAGAAATGGCCAAAATACAGTAACTATGTCAATTATCGCACACCAACCACTNCCATCAACTTACAAAGCATTTTGGAACTCTTTAACCACCAAATTTGATAAAATGGCGAAGCGACAACTTGTAGATAATTGAATATTCTTTCCACAGCCACAAGAATGAAGGCATTTGGAGTTATATTCATTAAGATATGGTCCCGGATGTCTAGATATGTTAGGCTGTGATTCAATTCCGACCACCTGCCACTCAATCAAGTTGCAACAACTTTTTGATCAACTTGCACCCATAATTTGAGAAAGTGTCCAACTAATAAACTGTAGATAATTATCTCAGCTTTTCAAATCATCTTAAATCATGTGATTTGGAGTTCTGGTTAGATAGCAGTGGCCCCAGAAGTCCAGATGTCTCAAATTCTAGGTTCTGTTATAACCCAATTTCGACCCATTAGACATTGGATTTGGGCTTTAGGTTGCTCTTCACGTTTGTGGAGAAATCTATGAGCTTTTTACAGGTATAAGATTTGAACCACATGGGCTTCTGGATTGAAAGTTATGCTCATTTTACTTGGCCTGCATCAAAGTAATTAAAAATAAATATTTACAATAACAATTATTTTAAGCTCAATACAATAAAAATGCTCACATTAATAGCACTTAAAGTGTAAAAATAATTATTTAAATTCTTAATAAACATACACTTTTAAGTGATAATCAAGTGTCAAGTGTCGAATATTACTATTCTCAACACTATCCGACATCATCCGACAGTGTCTTTCAAGTGTGAGATAGTATGCGACAGATACAATCAAGTGCCCATTAGGTCACGACATCTAAATTTTTTAAAAATAAGTCAAATTTGAACACAATCTCCTAATTTAGGTCATTTTTATAAATACCCCTAAATTTATTCTTACAAATTAATGTGAAATAAAATGAATAAAAAGGTAAGTTCTAAAACTAAAGTTAAATTAATTAAGATATATAGATGATATAACAGCCATGTGATAAAGTCTAATAAATATTGTTTATATGAGACTGTTTATGTAATGAATTTATCGGTATAGAATTAGTTTTAAATTTTAGTGTATGTATTAAAAATTAAAAAAGTAGAAACAAAGAAAATAAATTTTTGTTGTAATGGGAAAAATCAATTCATATCAAAATAGTAATTTTTTTATAAGTTATTTTACTAGTAGATATATATCATATAACATAGATATTTATTAGTGAATGATTTTCATTATCGATAATGTTTCAATAAATCAATATTGCTTCCCGTTGCATGATTAATAGTTCTTCCAATAATTAAATTCTATTACCTAAGTTAACAATTATCACATTTTAATTTATTATTAAGACTTAGAATATAAATAGTAATAATAATAATAATGGCAATTCGAAATTTATTTGAAGTACCTAAATTATTACAGATAACTGGGTAATAATACATAACTCATTTATAAACTCAAAGTTTACCTACATTTATGATTATACAACCCATTCATACAGAGAAATTTCTAATAGTATTTAATTATGATAAAGGTGTGGGGTTGGTTGAACTGACAACTTTGATGTTACTTACTGTCTAAATTTATTATCACTAAATAAATTGAGTGAATGATTACCGTTGCAGTTGAAAATGTAGTCACTTTTAGGCCTTTCATTTTTGTTTCGGGTAAATACATAGACACTCTATGTTTAGTCTAAATAAAACTTATCCTTGTTATTCATAAAATAACATAGACACTCTCATAAACATAAAAAAATGAAAGTCTTAATATTACTTAAAATATCAAAATAAAGATCTTTATGTTATTTTATGAATAATAAAGATGAGTTATGTTTAGATTAAATCTCGGGGGTATTTATGTATTTACCCCCTTGTTTGTATATCAAAACAATTTATCAAGTTCTATAAAGATTCCAAATGATCTTTCAAATTGTTGAATTTCCGATGATCAAAATTTATCATCCATTACTTAAAAATAAGCCATTTTTATCCTTCAAACAATAGTATGTATACATGTATATGAAGGATACAAAAGTAATTAAAATAATTCCTATGAATAAACCAACAAATAAAAGATAAAAAATAGCTGTATTGTACGTATATAAACCGTTATCATCTACCAATATATTAAAACATTAATGAAGGTCAGGAATTTGGATTCTCATCTTTCAATTAATTTCTTAAAAGAACAGTCACAGCTATCATTCATACATCAATAGCACCAAAATTAGATAATATTATCAATTCAATCGCAATACTAGCTAGCTAGAGAGTTAAATTTGATCTTTTGTTCTATCTGTTTCATTCTTTTCTTTTCTAAATATTTACTGACGTGAAACACTTACTAAATCTAGATAAAGATATACGCTAGCTTACTTCCATCTCTCTCAGGCTTTGTCTCTTCTTCTCAAACGTTATCATATCCTCCAACAGCCAATTGCAGCATTGTCATAGATGATATCCAACTTAAATAAGAAATGCAGAGCCACTCTACGTAGGATCACTGGCCATGATGAATATGATACCGAAAGCATGCAATTAAATTACAGAAAATGTATTTAAAGGAGCAGTTGGGTAGACCAACTAACCTCGGTAGACATTCATTAAAGACTGCTTTAAATGAACGCGAAAGAGGAGTTGTATTTGTATTCAAGCTTTAATATGCTCAACCAATGAGAATACGGGTGCCTTGCATGGTTGTTGATAGATACATAGATGGAGGCACATAGACCACATGAGGGGCAATTGCCCCTCCTGGTATTCAAACAAAGCATTAAGTTACAACAAAAATACTTTAGATGTTTATATTTTTATAAATACCCCTAACTTTTAACCAAAATAAAGCTTGAATATCTATTATTTTACAAAATTACCTTAAAAGTTTGAAACATTACAAAAATTTATAAATAGTTTAGTTTTTGTTTTTAAGAAAGTTGTAAACTTTTTATCTTTGTTTCAGTTGTCGTCTCTGGAGGCATATTCTCATACGATGCACTTGTGTTGTAAAAGTTTGCAATCTAATAACTGTACATATATATATATATATATACACCTTATAATTGTGCTTACTGAATCATTAACGTAAAATTAATGACCTTAATGTCGATTTCCTATTGACGTTGAAATGCGATCATTCCTACATTGAGGCACATACTAGAGTTCCTGTTCTATAAATATTTCAATCGTCGTGGATATTTCTAAGCCAGACCATCATCTAGCCAAGTTGGCACTCCCGACAAACCAAGATAGCTACAGTGCCGGTGACATCAAGAGCTAGAAAGTGATTGATCTGCTGCTACTGAGAAACATAATTATAGTCAAGTCATTGACAGATGTGGCCTTCACCACTGCAAGAAAAATAATTCGATATTTCAGCTCGAGCAAGAGACAAATGGATATACTGAAGGTGGAGGCTTCTCTAAGGCTTTGTGCACTTCTGCTCTTAATCTTGACAGCATGTTTAGTTCGCTTTGATATTCAATCCAAGTCCATCTTTTACTTCGAGAGAAAGATTACTTTCAAGGACTTGCAAGCCCTCCAGTAAGCTCTCTCTCTCTCTCCTTCTATCTTGATTTATCAAACATATATAATAGCTATACATACGGTCATGTTAACTTTTTAACTGTGTGCTATAGAGTTTTGGTGTATACTGCTCTGGCGGCTGCCGGTTATAATCTTCTTCAACTAAGTAGATGTATCTTGTCATTCTGGTTTCAAAGAAATTCAGCAAATTACGGTTCTTACAGATATCTTGCTTGGGTTTGCTACTTATTGGACCAGGTATATATTTATTTATTTATTTCCTTTAGAGATATATTCTATGATTTTATTTTCAATTTTTTTCTTTTTTTCACGTTTGCAGAATTGGATAATCAATTCTTAACCTGCTCAAGCTACTTCTGTATTTTGCAGTCTGTTAAGTTTCTATTTATGCAACTTTTGCTTTCGAGTATACAAAATATAAATAGGTTAAGGCTTAAGTCATATAATTGCTTTCTAGGATATTAATTTTCTTCCTCAGGCTAGACAGATTGTTAGAAAGTAAACGAACGAAAGCGGTGCGTTTAAAATTAAAAAAGACATTAGCTATTAGTTAGAAAACAGCAAAAGATTTCAAGTCAATTTAGGATTCCCTAGAATTATTTTGTGTTCATGCTCAGCAATCTAGTAGCTGAAGCAATTAATTTCGATGCAAATAATATATACAAACAAACGAGCTTAAAGCACACTCAGAGAGGACATTGGTAGATCTTGGAAAATTAAAGCCCAAAATTGTTTGACCAAGAGCCTTTCAAATCAATTATTGTACGATTAATTCGTTAGGTGGCTGCCCTCTTGTAGTAATGGTCTATGAAAATTAATTTCGGATACGGGTTGCGGATCCCTACAGAGGGCCGATCCCCAAAGGCTTTATTGTTGAAATTTTAATTTTAATATACACATTAAAAAGGTCATTCAATATGCATTCCAAATAGGTGACAAAAAAGTTCAAAATACATGACTATGAGTCAGAAAATGTATAAGCTCCATTCAGCTAGGAAAAAGTCAAATTCGAAATTTTATCTATATCCCATCCCCAATTTGGAAACGGGCTTGCAGGGGCCGCAGGGACGGCGCAAGATTGCCATACCTAAGTACTGATACATATTCATGCACAGATCATATGTCCAAGTTATAGCTTTCATCAGGGGAATGTTGCAATCCCTACTGCATTTTTTTTTTTTTTTATTCATTTTACATAAGTACCAGTTCTTGGATTTCAATTTTGGCTTCATCGGATATACTTTTGATTCCACTACCTCAATATTAATCCAAAATCAATAAAAAATTTGTCACATTTTAAAATTATTTCAAAANATTTAACAAAATAAAGATGAACGAGAAAAAAAATAAAATTTTAATTTAACTATTTATTTTATTTAAATATACCTAATTAATATATATTAATTGATTGTTGGGCTGAGTGATGCAAGAGTTAGAATCATCTTATCCTTGTTCCAAAATAATATAAGGTAGTGAATCACTCTTATGTCCGATTTTTTTGGGGTGGATCATTGTGGGACTCCAAACGAAATTACTGATTATTCTCAAACTCCTAATAATATGTATATATAATATTGGAAAATACTTACGTAAGACAAGAATACTATATCTATATGCTAAGATGACATATCTGACCACTAATACTGTGTTAGGTTTTAAAAGGGTTTGAAATTAGAGTTTTTTTTTTTTTTTTTTTTTTTTTTTTTTTAGNTTTTTTTTTTTTTTTTTTTTTTTTTTTTTTTTTTTTGTAAGTTTTCTTCCATTTTCTCAACCTATCCATGAATTTGTGTCACCATTTAATTGGACAAGAAGGTAGAATTGTCCCATTTTTTTCTCCATTTTCACAACCACTTATAATTATTTGTCATCACTTAATTGGATAGGCTCGTCAATTTAGCATAATAACTTTGTGAGTATGTCCTATGTAAGTCAAGACTAATAGCTAGAAAATAAGTTTCATATATACAAAAAATAATTTTTCTCTAAGACATTATTATATTCTTATGCGAAGGAGGAATTCCTAAACAAAATGCTCAAAACAATATGCTTGGATCATAGAAAGTCCATAGCTAATTTAAATAGACAAAAGTTGTGACAAAACAACCCCTTTGAAATGCCAAATTATGGAGTACTCAGTTAATATCTGTTGATGCATGCATGTATATCATTGAACTTGACAACAAGAACGATCGACTACATACTATGATATCATTTTTATTGCTTCTGTTTAACAGGTGGTAGTTTACCTTATATTTGCCACAGACTCAGCAGCAGTTGAGCACTCAGTGCTGGTTATAACTGGTGTCAAGGAATTCGAATGGATGAAGTGGTGCAACAAATATACCAGATTCTGCTTCCAAGCCGGCGGAGCTATGTTCTGTTGCTATGTAGCATCTTCTCTAATGGCTTCCACAACCTGCATCTCAGCCTTCAATTTGTTTAGGCTATATTCTCCACAAAAGTTCCTGCGTTTAAAGAACACATAATGGTCTGCTAATAAATAATTATAAATATAATTTATCTTCTTCATGTATGTGACATTTTAAATGTCAACTTGAAACCCTTGGTGCGTGATGCAAGCAACTGTATTTATTATGTATTATAATAAGATCTCATTGGAGAGTTTCATAGTCATAGATGACAAGTTATATTTATCTTGATATTTTCTCTTAGTATTTCTTATACCAGAATGTTCTAATGATTAATTATGACAATCTCATTTACGAGACTTGAGATGAAATATTGCTACTTCATGTTGATTAATTATGACAATCTCATATAAGACACTTGAAATGAAATATTGCTAACTCTAAAGAAAAGCATTCAAATTAGTTTCTTACTAATATATTCAAATAAAATAATATAAATCATAAAAGAAAATATATTGATCATTATTTAATTCCCAAAATTTGTAATTTAATTTTGTAAAATATTATTGACGGAATCCATAAACAGAATTATTAACCTTGGAAATGAAATTACAGTAACAACACAAGTCTGGAGATTGATTACTTAGGAAAAAATCTCTCAATTCACAATGCAAGTGCCCTACTTCTCTCTCTTTCTTTTCTGATTTTGTCTCTGTGTTCTACGTTTCACTAGAACTACCCATGCTTTGCCCCATCTATTTCTTGAACATGAATTAACATAACTACTTGAAGTAATTGCTTAATTAAATATGCAACTGCTTCTAGCAATTGCCTCATATGGGTTGGGCTAGATAATTGGACAACCCATCATAGCGGCCCAATCTAAGTCCAACATCTCCTACTCGCACATGATGGGATGTCAATTAGCAAGAAACAATTGATAGAGAATTGACCCCAACTCATAATAGAGTCTTCATATGAACAAATACATTGTGTGGCCTATGAACACAATAATTTACAATGATATTGAAAGGAGTTAATATTTTCAATTGTAAATATATACAAGAGATCTTCAAATTTTGTTCATTATATCCCAGATTTATTTTGTTACATTAGTTGTACCATATTCAATTCAGTCCTTTTATTAAGAACTATGCTTTACTTGTGACACCACATGTATTCACAATTATATCAACCCCTAATGTGGGTTATATAACTGGTTGACCAGTAAACACACGTTTGATGTAAGAACCAAAAACAAATCTTCCTATCATACTCAAGTCTTTCGAAATCAACTACTTTCTTAGACATGTTTCATGAACTGCATGGTGTCATAAACATAGATAAATGCTAAAGTAGCCATTATTAATTCAATACTTCAAAACATAGTGGATAGTCGCATAGGATACATGTAGAGAATTTTTTTTTTTATTAATTTCAATGAACTTACACAATCAGAAGACAGGAATTCACTCACTCATTTTTCATATGGCCACATAAAGAGCACACGTTGTATGAATTATGTGCTGCAGTGATTTAATTTTTTAAATTAAAAACATATGTATGTCTTTGATCTCAATCTTTGTACAAAGTTCAGTTGCTACTCAAATGGCTAACCCGAATTCTTAATAGCTCAAATATAAACTACGCTAAATTAAGATTTCAAATCTAGCTAATTAGGTTTTCTATGGTAGTGGGTATCATCATGTTCGGTTTAAATGTCAAATAAATATAAACTTCATCATGACCTTGTCAGGACGATATCTTTTAAGAAATATTCACGAGGTCTTTGATAACATACTAGCATTATTGATCTGTTTCAGCCACCCTTCCATTTCAGTCCAAGCAAGCATGAATTCAATTTCAACCCGAACAAGTCTAAATTGGTAATTAACCCTAAATTCATCAACATGATACAATGAAATCCCCTTAGATATTAAGTAATTGGATTGCATAGCCTCCTAAATAAGAATTTCTTTTGTACTTAATTATAGTAATTTTGTTGTAATTTTATTATGGTCATTTGTTGTAATTTCCATCGTATGTTTTAGGTTGTAATCTTTTTTATTTATTGTCTAGGTTTTAATTGTAAGTGTCAATACTTGTAAAATTTCATGTATTATGTGTAATTTTTGTTTAAGTCAGAAGCTCACTGCCGCGGCGCAAATCAGTCACTATCGCATCGCTAAGTTTCTACCTCACCAGATTTTTGGAATTCTTGTTTTCCACCTCAGCGCAAAGGACCACCGCCGTGGCGCTTCATGTTTGCCTCGCCAAGCATCTAAGTTAGAAGCTAACCACTGTGGCGCAAATTGTCTACCGTCGTGGCGCAAGTCATCCGAATTCAACTTTTACCCTTTATTTTGTTTTGATTATAAGAGTTAATTGAAGGGAATTTTTGTCCTACCATGTTTTGTGTAAAGCCTGTCTATATTAAAGGTCATTTCTTCTTGTATTAGAAAGACTTGATGAATGAAGAAAATTTAAACACTTTTTGTGTGGAGAGTGTTCTCTCTTTTATCTTCTTTATCCATTTTTCAAGCCAAGGAACTTGGTGGTGGAAACCTTCAAGTTGGTGGACTTGGTCCTTTATGCTTGAAGCCTTCAAGTTGGTAGAGTTTCCTTTATGCTTGAAGACCCCCATTGGCACCTATCCTATTAGTGTAAGTTTTATCATTTCTTGTTTTTTGAAGTTGAATTACCTCTTCTTCTTGCTGTGTTGTTGTGGTAGAAGAGTTGGATTAATTGTTGCTTGTGGAAGAAGTTTGTTGTTATTGTGAAGTGTTGTTTTTTATGTATGTTGGAGGATGAAGTTAGTGTTGTTGTGTTGGAAGATTTTGTGCTGCTAGTTTTTAAGTTGAATATGTGTTGATGTTTGTGTTGATTTAGTGTTGAAATTAAGGTATTTAGAGGGATCAACAGTAATCCCGAAATTAGATTTTGGGTGTTAAAAATTCACTCCAATTGGCTTTAAATGTCACCCTGAAATGGATCATTTGGTATCAGAGCTCTAGGTTGAGTTATTAGAGTGAAAATTTAGAGCATTTGCATGTTTTTAATGTGAGTGCATGAAAAATTTTGAAGTTTCAATGGTGATTTCGAAATTGGCTCAATGAGGAAGAAGATGAATAGTATGTTATCTTAGTTAAGCTTTATTGTATAATCCACATTGCACCGACCCATCCCACTTGATATATCCAACCATTTGCCACATCACAAACATTTTACCAACCAACCTTATCCCTTTAGGCACTAAAGACACCTCACATTTCCACCTCACCTCACTACATCAACTCCATTGACCTTAATCTCTACCTATTCAACTAAACCAATCCCATCCTAACTATTCCATTAGGATTATTCCATTACCACTATTCAATATCTACTATTCCCAAATATTATTCTAAACCTACTATTCATTGATACTATTCTCAAATACTATTCTGAATCCACTATTTATTAACACTGTTTATGCTCACAATTTCACCTCTGTTACAACCTATACCATAACCAACATGTCTTCCCAAAGCTAACAAGAAATGATGAAATAATTATAAGAACTTGTAGCTACCAATTCAAAAATGGTGAATGAGCTTTGTTTAGCCTAAACACAGTTCCAGCCTTTAATCCAAAACCAAAATTTTGAGAAAGAAGAAGTAAGTATTGCTAGTACCTCAAGTGATGAGTTTGTTGAAGCTAGGAGGTCTAGGCATGGAAGAAGATTGGGTAGGTATGCTAGAAATGATAATAGAGGTTTGAGAGATGAGATACCTGAATTCGAGGGAAGTTCAAATTCGGATGAATTCCTTGATTGGTTAATTGGAAGTGAGAGAATATTTAAGTTTTCAGGATATTCGAATAAGCAAAAATGAAAAAATAGCCATTTTGAATTTTAAAGACTATGCTTCCTTGCGGTGGGAAAAGTTGAAAAAGAAAAGAAATATAGAGGGAAAAAAAAAGGTAAAGTCTTGGAAAAAATTAAAGAAACATTTAAAGAGAAGATTCTTACCCAAGAACTACAGGTAAAATCTATATGTGAAGTTCCACACTTTGAAGCAAGGAGACATAGGAGTAGAAACTTACATTCAAGAGTTTAAAAGAATGAAAATGGGGAGTAATGTTAGAGAACCACAAAAGCAAACAATTGCTAGGTTCCTTGGAGGGTTGAATGCAAGGATTGCAAAAAGGGTTGAATTGCAATCTTATCATACTTTTAAGGATGTATGCAAATTGGTAATTGAAGTAGAGAAGCAAAGAAGAATATTGAAACTTGCCACACCCCAAAATACATTCAAACCCAACATGAGCTTCAATAACCTAAAAAGAAAAATTGTTGAGCTTCCAAGAGAGAGGCCAAGTTTCTCTAAGCGCAATGTTAAATTGAAATGCATAAAATGTCAAGGCTATGGACACTTCCAAGTCGATTGCACAAATGAGAGAGTGATCACCCTCAAGGAGATTGAAGAAATAAATGAGTCACTCAAGGGGGAAAAGCAAAAAAAAGAAGAGAATGTTAAAAGTAAAGAAGAAGTCTTCCAAGAAGAATCACTTGAGGGAGAAGAAATTCAAGAAGAAGAAGTCTTTGAGAGAATATATGAAAGTATTATGCTAGTACTTCAAAGGGTACAACAAGTACACATGATAGTCGAAAATGAATAAAGGGAGAATTTCTTTCAAACTACACGTATCGTCCAAGACAAAGTGTGCTCGGCCATCATTGAAAGTGAGAGTTACATTAATATAGCTTCTACTACACTTGTGAAGAAACTTGGGTTACCAGTATTTGAGCTTGTCAAACCGTACATATTATAAGGGCTTAGTCATGGAAGCAATGTAGTGTCATTTTCTATTGGCAACAAGTATGTTGATGAGCTTACTTGTGATGTTATTCCTATAAATGTATGTCATTTACTTTTGGGTAAGCCTTAACAAAATGATAAAAGAGTTATACATGATGATAGTAGAAACACTTATTCATTTAGGTGGGATAAGAAAACTATCACCTTAGCACCTATTAAGCCAACCCAACTCCACAAAACAATTTAAAAAGATAATGCCCATGAAAACAACATGATTTTGAATGGTAGTCAAATAGAAAAGACCATCACAACATATGATTCTACCCTTACTCTACTTGAGACTATGAAGAAGAGCTTAGAGGGTAGGTTACTCAATTTGCCATCTAGGGTATAATCATTAATTGAGGAGCCCCATGATATGTTTCCCATAGGATTTTCATTCAAATTACCACCCTTAGGAGATGTTGAGTGTCAAGCCAACCTTAAAACAAAAGCCCCATTCCCAAACAAACCCCCACATGTTAACCACTTAAAAGAATCCAAAGAATTGTAAGAGCATGAAAAAAAATTGATAACAAGGGAGAATGAAAGGAGAAACATGAGTCCTTGTTCAATTCTGGCTTTGTTTATACCAAGAAAGAGGTAAATTCTAGGTTGAAAGTTGATTGTGGAACTAAAGTTAATGTTGCTATCAAGATTAGATACCCCTTTCCAAAGTTTGATGATGTGTTTGATGAGTTGTATGGTTCTACAAGGTGCTCCAAGAGTGAGTTAAGTCTACCGTATGCTAAACAGATAGAATTCCTTTCATCCTTCTCATTTGTTTCAAATTATAAACAAGGAATTCATGATGTGATTGTGGATGCCCCATCTAGAAGATATTCTTTATTAGCAACCTTTGATGTTGAAATGTATGAAGTTGAGCTAGTGAAGAAATATGAGCTTGATGAAGATATGGGGATGATCATGGTTGATTGTACAAGTAAAGGAGTTGAGAACGTTTTAATCCAAGATGAGTTTCATTTCAATAAAAACAACTTATGTGTGACAAAAGAAATATTTGGAGAGATCTTGGATAGAGAGTTCCATGAGGAAGGCCTCCACGATTTCTTGAGTGTCAACAAGACACTAAGAAATTTGAGGGGGCATTCTTATTGGTTCTAAATGAAAGTCACTGTGAGAAGATTTGAAATATGTCCAAGGGCTAGAAACCATTGCGAATCAGATCCTTACCTTTTGACGGGACCAAATCGATCACCTAAAAGTAAATCCTTGCTTATCCCCTAAATATGTCTAGTGATATAATGAAAGTAAGGGTCGAATCCACAGGGATTAGATTATGATTATGTTAAAATAAAACTTAAGTTGTAATCTCTAAAATCTAATTTTTCTAAGATGCAAAGGGAAATTTTTTTAATTAATGAAATTAACTAAACTAAGAATGCAATTAAATTGAATGAAGAAAATAACAGAGACAAAAGTGATTGAAAAAATACTTTAATTCGCTAGACTCATTAACTCAATTAATTTAATCATCCTAATTTAATTCATGTAATTAAAAAATTAATTCCTTTTATAAGAACACAACCTAATACATTCCATATCTATTGTAATGCATCCACCTATCCTTCTTAGTTAATTAAAGGTACGTTTATTGATTAACCCATTCTATTGAACAATCTAGAAGAACGCTTACTAAAATCAATCCAATAGACGCATAGTACACAGAAAGTATGACTGAACTAGATAAGACTCTCCAAGTGTGAATCTTTAACCTGAGACTATGAATTAATTCACAATAATCACTGCAAATTGTTACTTATACCTAGAATTCCTAACAATTACGTATTAAACATTCTAGGTTAACAATGAATTGTCTAACCTGATCTCTTAGTTGTACACTTAATCAATCAAACAAGCAATTTAAGAATAAACAAAGTGATTCACATTCATCCTTTGAAATCAACCACAAAATTAATAAGATAATAAACATAATTTCATTGAATCATTGTCTAACTATATAAAGTTTCTCTCAATCACAAGGAATTCAGCTACTCATGACAAAATAAAACAAAACAAAACAAAAGATAAAACCCATCAAGCAGTTCATCAAGACTCTAAGAAGATGATCTCTAATCTTGGCCTCGTTCTCCAAAGTGGCGTTGATTCCTCCTTGACGGCTTTCCTAAGTTTTCTTTCTAAAACTCCTTAAATACCACGTCTTAAGTTAGGTTAAAAATGAAGGACAAAGTTGTCCTTTTCTCTCTAAAATATCAAGGTCGATTTAAGGAAAATCGGTGCACCGCTGTGGTTGTATGCTTCCAGCACCGCAAGGGTAACTTTCTGACTTGGAAGAGGGAAATCTATCCAGAAAAGCGTCACGGCAATTCTTCACTTGCGCCGTAGCGGTAGCTCTCTAGAATTTGAACCAATTTTGTACTCGAATCACCGCCATAGTGGTCTATATAATATACCGCAGTGGTAGCTCTCGGGAATTTACATTGCAGCAGTTCTATATTTTCGTCACAGCACTGAGCTACTGCCTTCGATCTTGTTGTTTTGTTTCGTTTTGCCCTGTTTTAGACTTAAATCATGTTTTCTCATGGAATTCTCCTCTAATTTGCAAAACCAATATTAATCCAATTAGAAAGACTCAAGAACTTAGCAAATGACAAGTATAAAGGTATTAAAATCAATCCAAAAACTAATCTATCACCTTTCTCTTCCATTTCTAAGACAACCATGGAAGAATTTGAGTATGAATCCTTTTGTGTCCTCACCTAGAATTCAAAGGGATTGTATGATACTCCTATGAGCACATTTTTTAGGATGGCAAATTTCAAAATTTGAGGACAAATTCTCTTCAACTGGGGGAGTATAATCAGTTTTGGCCACCCTTCCATTTCGGTCCAAGCAAGCATGCATTCAATTTCAGCCCAAACAAGTCCAAATTGATAATTAACCCTAAATTCATCATTAGGATGCAATGAAATCCCTTTAGATATTAACTAATTGGATTGCATAACCTCCTAAATGAGAATTTCTTTTATACTTAATTATAGTAATTTTGTTGTAATTTTATTATGGTCATTTGCTGTAATTTTCTTCGTATCTAGATGTTTTAGGTTGTAATCTTTTCATTTGTAATTGTGTAGCATTGTTGTCAAGGTTGTAATTGTTAGTGTCAATACTTGTAAATTTTCATGTATTGTGTGTAATTTTCGGTTAACTCAAAAGCTCACCGCGACAGTGCAAATCAGTTACCGCTGTAGCACTAATTTTCTGCCTCACCAGATTTTTGGAATTCTTGTTTTCTGCCTCTCCGTAAAAACCACCGCCGTGGCGCTTCATGTTTGCTTCACCAAGAACCCAAGTCAAAAGCTAACCATTGCGATGCAAATTGTCTACCGTCGTGGCGCAAGTCATCCGAATTCAACTTTTGCCCTTTATATTGTTTTGCTTGTAAGATTTAATTGAATGGCATTTTTGTCCTTTCATCTTTTGTGTAAGGCCTCTCTATATTAAAGGTCATTTCTCTTTGTATTAGAAAGACTTGATGAATGAAGAAAATTTAAACACTTTATGTGTGGAGAGTATTCTCTCTTTTGTCTTCTTTATCCATTTTCCAAGCTAAGAAATTTGGTGATGGAACCCTTCAAGTTGGTGGAATTGGTCCTTTATGCTGGAAGCATTCAAGATGGTGGAGTTTCCTTTATCCTTGAAAACCCCCATTGGCACCTATCCTATTAGTGTAAGTTTTATCATTTCTTGTTTGTTGAAGTTGAATTACCTCTTCTTCTTGTTGTGTTGTTGTGGTAGAAGAGTTGTGTTGATTGTTGCTTGTGGAATAAGCTTGTTGTTATTGTGAATTGTTGTTTGTTATGTATGTCGGAGGATGAAGTTAGTGTTGTTGTGTTGGAAGATTTTGTGTTGCTAGTTTTTAAGTTGAATATATGTTGATGTTTGTGTTGATTTAGTCTTGAAATTAAGGTATCTAGAGGGATGAACAGTAATCTCAAGATTGGATTTTGAGGTGTTAAAAATTCACTCCAATTGGCTTTAAATGCCACCCCGAAATGGATTGAAGGAACTTTCTTGTATTGTGCAACTTTCCACATAGGATAAGAAAATAAATATGGATTTTATAATGATCTATAAAATTTAAAAGTCATATTACAAAAAAGAATAGTATTACGGAAAAAAATATTTTTATCCTTCTAATGAATGTTGTCTAAAATTTTTTAATTTTTAGCTTCTATAAAAATGGTGGAAATAAAGTTTATTTCAATTAAATATAAACTGAAAAAAAAAATAATTTTACCCTTAATTAAATAGAGGATCGGGTTAATACATTCATAGATGTGACCGAAATAGCTTTATTATTAGAGGAATTGCCATGTTTTGGTCCAGTAACTTACTGGCCAGCCATATCCATTGGATAGAGGTCAAGTGGACCTTATGATTGTTTTTGGTCCAATAAATTCCCGCACCAATACGTTAAGAGTACCGGACAACATCCACAGCCCATTAATTGAGCTAATTTCCCTGTTTATGTATCACTCGAAGCATCGAGAATTTCTCCATTAGGAAAAGAAGAAATTAATAATATTCTAAAATACTTACTTTGATCTCCAAAGTTAACAATATTTTCTATTTCCAATCAAAAATTATAAAATAAATGTAGAATAACTCTTTTTTGCACTATTTAATATATAATTAAGATTATGTATATTACGAATTAAGATACATACCAAATACTTTTCAATTCATCTCTATATTTTTTGGTATATTTTTATTTTATCTTCTTTATTAAATATTAATCATCGTATCATATATATATATATATAGGCGTAGATGAAGATCAATGATTTTCTTTTTTAACATAGTTTTGCTATATATAAATTATGAATTAATTATTTTCTTTTTTAACATAGTTTTGCTATATATAATTTATGAATCAATGATTTTTTTTTTAACATAGTTTTGTTATATATAACTTGTGAATCAATGATTTTCTATTTTAACATAGTTTTGTTATATATAAATTATGAATCATTTGAGTAATTGATTTCGATTGTTGTTGGTGTGTGATCAAAGTAAATACTGAGTTGCCTACTTGACATATTTCATGTTCATGAAACGTGAAAACACTCTAATAAAGCTGGTTTTGACAGAAAATAGCTAATTAAAATTTGCCTCTCGAGTGTTGAGGACAGTCTTAAAGAGGAATATTAATTGTACATGACATGGAATCGAATCAATATAACATTATTGTCTTAAACACTAACAAGTCGAAAGGACGTACGTTGGGCCCCTATAGGCATTCATTAACGTGTAAACTTTCCTAAACCTTTGCATCATTGAAGTAGCTTTGGTTTCATGCATCAAATCAAGAGAAAAGTATGGTAACTTAAAGAGTATTGTGGAGTGAAACATTATCACAGGGGAGTTATTATCATGACTTGTCCAGCTTGGACATATTGATATGATTGACTAACAATTTATATTAATTTGCATAATCTTTTCCAATTCTTGGTTGTTTCCGAGCATTAATGGAAGCAACTTTTTGCAAAGCAAATTCTTCTCTGATAATTGCTATTCAAAATAAATAAGCTTTTGTTAGAACAACAGAAAAAGAAGCATTTTCCTTTTGAGGAGTCCCGAGTAGGAGTCCCGAGTCTTCCTACAAAAAAAATCTTCCGCAGCAGATGATAATAATATTCATACATGACTTTGAAATGTAAAAGGGTATTTTGATTAGCCAGCACTCAAGAAGAATAAAGGATCGAGTTACCATTGTGAAGATGTACATGTGAGATTATTTAAAAATAATGATATAGTTCGTAAATTTAAAATGTATTATAAATCTTCTTAACAAAGATATTGATAAATAATACAGATCCTTTGATAACGAAATGAACGAATGGAGAACCTTGTGTTGTAGCTATCATGAGGCAGTGACATTCATATGATGCAATATTATTGACTTTGAACTTTCATTAGTATGGAGCAACGAAGGAAGCAATAATTTTGATTAATGGGCCACATAGTTGCGTTAATTTTGCTGGCAATCAGAAGAGATTACAGAGCCTTGCATCCCTTCTCTTGACTCTTGTGCATGTAAAAACAAGCTAACAGAAAGTACTCATTAAAACCAGTTAATTATATGGAAGAAATGATTAATTTCTTGTTCTTTATGCCTTAACTTCTTGCTTTAAATTTGTTTTTTCTTTTCCTTGATAGTGATATAATATTTTCACAATATAAAGTTATCAAATCTTAGACTATAAATTTCAATTTTTATTTTAGTTTGGTCAGTATTTTTCGTAAAATTAAAAAAAATAATTTGACAAAACCTCAGAAAATTTCTCATGTGATACGACCAGCTGTAGTTAGAGATCACTTTTCACTGTCCTGGTTGCAAGGACTCGCTAGAACTTGTATATAATGGACCACGATACATATTATCTATCTCCAAGATGAACAAAAGGATGAGATATATATATATATATAACAATTGATAAGACATTACATTTGTCTTTAATTCCATTTTATTGTGGAATAAATTGATCTCTCTGTATTGACTTTCTTCTAAAATATGCTCGCGAAAGAGCTGGAAAATGAGGTTTTCATAGATTGATATAAATGAATTAGCTAAAAAGTGAAATTACGAAATTGATTTTGTGTGAGAATTGCTTCCATATTTCAAATCATA
Organism: Bursera palmeri; assembly: GCA_026225775.1. Taxonomy (NCBI): domain Eukaryota; kingdom Viridiplantae; phylum Streptophyta; class Magnoliopsida; order Sapindales; family Burseraceae; genus Bursera; species Bursera palmeri. Next base: position 19,613 of record JANKKB010003209.1, read on the forward strand.
TTCGTGCATCTCATCACATATATGTCTTGTTCTCATCAACTACCAATCAATGAGAGACGTGAAATTGTGAAAATGAAAGAGAAAAAAAGATATGCATTAACTATACAAGTTAGATTTAATCTTATCTCTTCAAAGGTTCAATGATCGGAAAAATGTATAAAAAATTTTGTAGTAATATAAATATTTCTGATTTGGTGGTCAAGGTAATTGAAAAGTGAGACATCGATCTCCTTGGTGTAGAATTCCATTTGTATTGTATATGTGATACTGCTCACCCTCCTCTTCTACTATCTACAATTAGGATCCTCTCTTAAACTTGCAAGGTTTAGAATTTCTTTCACTTTTCGTATTTATTTGCCTTTGATGTCATAACTATAGAGTCAGTGTTTTTCATCAGATTTGCATTATACAATATAGGTCCCATAGATTTTGACTAAGTCAATATTAATTATACAGTTTCAATGAAGATTTCACAAATCTATATTTTAAAAAGGAAATAGGATATATATCACTAATTTTAAAAACAAAAGCAATAACATAGTAGTGAAATGTTTTCATTTCTTCTAAGAATAATGCTACTTGTCCCCAAAAAAAAAAAATATCAAAAGAGCCATAATAAACCGATATAGAAACTAACATTCGATCTCTATATAGAAATTATTTATAGCTCAGACTATTAGAACTTAATTTTATATACTATTTGATAGTAGTTTATTTTTCTAATCTAATGGTGGAAAGAGCTGCTGAGTTGACATGAAAAAATCTATATTTTAACTTCTTTTTTTCATCCATAGATTATAGTAAATCAACGGCTATCAAATATATATAGTTAATACTATGAGTAAAAAGTTTGTATTTCAATTTTGTATCCCAAGTTAATGAGGTATCAAGTGAATGGTAAGATAAATATATGAAAGTCAAAATAATAAATATCAATTTATTCAACTTACCATTGACTTGTTACCAAATCAACTTAGGATACAAACTTTATACTCATAACATTACTCATGTATATGACAGATTTCATGACACTACATTTTCTACACAAATTTATACACACATTATAAACTATCAGATCGAATTGGTAGAGATTGAATCTAACATACATAGTTAATGCACCTTAGGATTGACAAATGTTAGATTCAATCTCAGCTATTGAAATTGCATGATTTAAAGAGTCATAGTATATATATAAATTTGTATCAAAAAAGTGGTATGATTGAACTTAACCCTATATATATATATATATCACACACACAAAGTTCATTGAAATAAGTTTAAATCAATTTAAAATTGAAAGTTCACTCAAATATGAAAATTTTCATTTACATATTTTGGTTGTTTTCTATGACCATATCCAAATTCATATTAGATTTTCTTTTTAAAACTGGCATACACGGAAAAAATGAGATAAAACAAAATAAAAACATACGAGAAATGTCTAGCATATATATTCAATATATCCCTTTGAAACTAAGAATGAAACAACAACGCGAATTGTGTTAGGCTAAATCTGTTCAAAATGAGTCTAGCTATATATTGATATATATTAGAAGCCTTTTATTGGCAAAGTATGGCAATCCATATAAAATCCAACAGGACACCAATTGCTTGCCTTTTAACAGATCTAGGTAAATCCCACATCGATCTATCGATCCATAGAAGCTAATGAACATCATCAGCTAATTCAATTCAAAAAAAAAATTCCTTCACCAACAAATTAAGAAAGAATATTGAATGCTTTTCAAAACACTGATTAAATTCGTAATAAACAAAGCTAGTCTTATTGAAATTAATTGATTTTCTATCGAGTATAAAAGCTTTGTCTTTATAGTATGAATAACTATTAATGAAAATATAGAATCTACTAATACTAGAATAGGCAAACCTATACTGAAGCCCTAAGCTTGATGCGAGAAAATTTTGATCAAAATTGACACATTTGAGCTAATATTGACTAAAAGATGTTAAGTGCTGATTAAAATCAATTAGCAACTATTTTATGAATTTAACTGTACTTAATTAGTATCTAAATAAAAACAATTTAGTTGGAATAAGTACTCCAGTGGCAGGGAACAATTAACAACCTGCGTCTGCCTCATTAATTTATAACTCTTCCTTAGTTCTTGGCCTCAAACAAATAAATTAATTTAATTTCAGGGCTCACTCACACTATGCAAAATGCAATGCAGTTTGCAGGAAGGAAGAAATTAGGAATTTAGCTGATCAACATATATATATATATATATATATATATATCTCAGGGACACAGATTAACAAAATTCAACAATAATTCTCTTCTAATTATAATTTGTTCTTCGATGAATAGACTTTGATCGGTTCCATGACTCTACTTTTTGTTCGAATTAAAATATATTTGCATATTAATTAGATATATTTTGGGTAAATCATAAAAATGAAATACAATTCATCAAATACAAAGTGCGACTCAAAGCCTTAATGACAAATCAAGCTGGGAAAGCTCCTCTTGAACATTTTCAGGTCTGTAGTTCATGGACCAGGAACTCACCCCATCTCTTGAACTGTACTCCATCTCCCTCCTGCCATAGCTGATCACCTCTCCAGGAAACCTACCAGCGTGACCCTGATGATCAAATCCGGGAAGAGATGGCTGAACAAGTAGAGCATGGCTTGAATCGCTGATGCTAGATCCGGGTCGTGCGTTGGAGCCTCCATGAGCCCTAACAGCTGAGCTTAACTCCCTGCTTTTCTTGGCCAAGGTTCGTTCAAGCTTGTGAGCATTCTGGTGACCACCAAGGGCCTGGGAACTATAAAACTTCCTTTGACAATAGTTGCAGGAGAACACTCGAGGTTCGAGTGGACTATGAGGCGATGAAGAAGAAGATGATGATGGCTCAAGAAGAAGTTCCAGGTTGAGCTGATTGTTGGGTAGACTCAAATGAAGAGAAGTATTAGGTTGGAAATCCATAGCGAGAGAGGGAGAGAGAGAAAGAGAGAGAGCAAGTAGTCAAGCAACAAAGATAAAAAGGACAAGTGTACGAGAGGAAACGCACAAGAATGCAATTGAAAAGAGTGCAAAAAGAATTAAAATGGGTGGAGAAAGTTTGATAGCAATGAAAGAGACAAGGAGAGTTTTGTTGAGAACTCAGAACAAAGTGGTAGTATAAAAAAGAGAAGAAGATAGAGATATGAATTAGCAAGAGGAGAAGCTAGCTTTATCTTGCATTATAAGAGGTGCGGAAGTTCAATGTTCCTGCAACCACAAATAGTCGCAAGGAGAGTAGTGAAAATTATATTGCTTTGTTAGTGAGAGAGAAAGAGCGAGAGACAGGTAGCTGCAAAGGATCAATGGGGAATCGAATGGTTGTCGCCTCCATTAATGGCCGCATTCGACTCCCTTGTCGGTCCTTAAAAAAAAAAATTCCACCATATTCCAAATGTACACTCTCCCAAAATTAAACTAAATTGAAAACTTGAATCTGTTTTATGCAATAATTCATTCTTTTATTTTCATATATATATCTCCCATGAATAACTTGTGAATTAAACTATGTAGTTTTCAATTCAATTCAAGGGTCTAATCACACTTTGTTTTACTCTCTTACTCTCGCATCTTAATCACCAACTAGTTGAAGTTCATGCTCTAATCAAATTGCCCATACAAGTAATATATAATAAACGAGATAACCCATTTTGACTAGACTAAACATGGAACATGATGATAACAGACACATTTACTTTTGCCACAAAAAATTATCGTATGGTTCACTGAACAACCGTACAAAGATTAGATGTAGTCTCTCTACAGTGAACCCACTTGTACACATTCTATCAACTAAATAATGTTCCCACACCGTACTCCAATAATCTGACTGAGAATCCAAGAGATCTCGGTACATTCAGCATTGCTTTTGCTTAATTACTAATTAAGCTTACTTGTTCTTTCGTTTTCGCTGTCCATGTCCAAATCTATTAATTAAGTTCATGAACTACTTTGATATGCACATTTAGCTCGTAAGTTATGTTACATATTTTAAATTAATTAGTTTCGTGTTTCGTGTTCGGATAAACGACATCTAAAAGGAAACATATAGTCAATGTCTCTTTAGAATTTTCAATAAAATATCTAGATTCAATATTATGATAATCATCGTATTATCAAATAGATAATAAGATTCAATTAAATTGTTAAAGTAGAAATTTAAACTAGGTAGAAAAGAAGATATATGTTAAATGACCATTCTGGGAGCCACATCATATACAGTACCACAAAGACTTCACCTAAAATTCTATGATGATAACCATGCCATCTTGCTAATATATATCAACAAAGAATCAAGAGGCAGATCATAGCAAACAAACCTGAAAAAGGGTTTTGGAAATTGTACAGAAAAGAGTTCTGTTAACGTCTATAATGGCCTTGTTGGGACCTACATTTGTTTCTGCATGTATGCCACAAAGGTTTGAAGTTGTTTACCTTACATCACATCTAAAATTTCTCTCACCTAATATTTGACATTAGTTAACTGAGGCAAGCACATGGTGGTATGGCATTTTGATCTGAAGAAAAGCAGACAAATTAATTCCACTAGATGTGCTTCCAAACTGGTACAAGAAATTATATTATATAAATGAAAAGGGTTCATTAGTCTAACAATAAAAGTATTCATATATACCATGATTGTGGGATCATAATCTCGCAGGTCAGCTATGATTGCGCTGGGCACTGTCTGTTAATCACAGACACAACACAAACCAAGAAACTACCAAGTGCCGCATTGCTATATATGTATAGTTAGTCGTCTACACTATTCATTATATAAGAGTCCAAGCCAGGAACATTAATTCCTTTGAATATATATATAAAACCATGTTATGCAAATTAGTCAATAGTATGTGTCTCTTTGTACTTTAACAAACGCACAAAACTTGTATCAACTTAAGCACTTGGATACGTATTTGTTTCGTTTATCATTGATTTCCTCGTTCTTTCTCTCTTTATCATCTAATTGGACAGGATAATCTGAGTAAGAAACAAAAGAAATCAATTTTTCTATTCAAGCTAAACAAGCAAGAGGGGGAGGGGGAGAGAGAGAATCACATGGGGAAATGCAACTTTGGGGTAAGAGAGCAGTAATGAGGTGTGAGAGAGAGAGAGTATGTCTCTGGTTTTGCTTTAAATAAATGGGATATCCTAAGAAGAAACTCAGATGGAAATGGTAGTGGACATGTTTGTGTTTTGTCGGATTTTATAAACATTATAAGGTTATGGAGGAGCTCAGAATGATGAGTCTTGGCTCTCTTTTCCGCCTACACGTGGATAATGACTTAACTATATGCTTCCTTCATCAACATGCTAAACATCTATCTCGTCATGTATATAAATTAATTTTTTTATTAATTATTGGTTGTGTTATATGGTTGTAGTGAAATGTTTTAGGTTCCAATAGGATAAAAATATCCCATCTCGTAAAGTGGCTGCGTTTGCATGAGAGTGAGACTTGGGATTGAAATTAGGCTTTAATTGTATTTTCTTTTCAGAGCCTCTCTAGTTTTTAGTGCACTTTCGTTGCCACGATCGAAAGAGTAGGGTCCCCCCTGAACCTACTTTTTGCCCGCACTTTGCTGCACTTTTTGGTTTTTCTGTTCAGTTTTGGATCCATTACCAAATTATTGCTCTGCCCTTGGCTTCAACAATAAGCGGGGAGAGATTGTAGCTTTCTAAGAGGAGGGCTGTATCCACAAATTAATGTACATCTTGTTTATCTACCATACATTAACATAACAACTTTGCTACATCTCTTTTTTTTATACTTCAAATCCTTTTGCATTCATATATTAACTAGTGAAAAGGAATTTTAACTTAAGTGCTTATAAATGGGTTTTTCGTCTGCAGGTCAATTCCAATTCCATACAAAATTGCCGACATCATGATATACCATTGCTCTTGAGTGATGAGAACATGTCTAGTTTCACTTGCATTAATATGTGTCAAATATTCTCTCATATATCATCTCAGTACTGTCATTGTAAATCTCTGATTAGCTAGGAACCTAGCTATCTCAAAGTTCTTTCAGTAGCGTCATCATTGATGTTAACTTCCCTAATCAAGCTAGCTTATCTCTTTTTCATGATCATTTCATTGGATTGTAGTGTTAAATCTTCAATTGAGTCACTGTCAATGTTCTTAATTTCAAATCAATTAGCATACTCTTTCTACCATTTTCTACGGTAATTAGTTGTTCAAACATCTCATCTCACTCTCTCTCTCTCTCTTGGAGTTAGACAAGAAGCATAGTTTTCAATCAAGCTGTATATTTGACGTTTATTGCGATAAGGGAAAAGAAAGGAGATAGATCATGGGCTACAAAGCGAGGACCATATCCTAGTTTTAAGTTGTGTTCATAAGTTCATGATGATAAGCAAACTACACATGATGGGTCACTTTTCACTTTGATGAAGCAAGAGAAGAAGAGAAAGAGATGAGGACAAAGACGTGGTGGAGATGGCGAAGCCCCTTTTACGTGAGAATGGAAAGTAGGGTTTTTATGGCAGACAAAAGAGCTACACAAGTTGACTATTGAAATGGACACGTTGGCTAATGGAAGCTGAGGTGTTACCACTCAGGTTCTTTAAGTGGGGGATATGCACATTCACATCAAATTACTTGTGTTTTCTCATGTATCACTCTCATTGTGATCATCGTGGGAATTGCCTGCACAAACTACAAGCGTACTGTCTATGGATCTGCACTCTACAGTGTTGGCGATCATGAGCTGAGCCTCGACCCATAATCGACAAAAGAGGAAAGCCTTATTGGGAACTTCTTTTTCAAGTTGTAGAAAACTGTTTACTCCGCATATTCTCAAAGATAAGGATAACTCAAAGATGGGAAAGCCTTGAATTTCAGGTATATCATATACACCAATGACTTCACATTTAAAATTTGGGTATATTAATTTCAAACAGTACTTCCCAATACCTTTATCGAATCCCATATAATCATATGATTTTGAAAATCTCACAAACATTTTTGCCATTAGTATATTCTATTAAATATTAACTTAATTTGATTGATCATTTTACGTTTAACGTGTAAGTTGATTGTGATTGTCAAAATCATCGACAACTGCACAATAAATTTTAACAAACTTTAAAGAACATATATGAGAAATTTACCCTTAAAAATTTGTTAGAAAGGATGAGAGAGACTAGAGAGAATTAAATACTAAACTTGAATAGAAAGGATAAAAAGGAGAATATGATAATAAACAAAATTTAAAGCCTTGGTAAACTTAAACGTATTTTAAATTCTCCTGAAAGAGGATATTTCCTAGCACTTGTTTGCGTATTTATATTTAGCTGTTTTGACTCTATTTAAGCTTACTCTATTTTATATGGAAGGGGCTTGTTTCTGGTTTAGAACTTATAATACTATTGCTTAGCTTTTAGCTACTGATTTTAAAATATTCTGTTCAAGCAATTATTTTATATATATTTATGGCACAACGTACGAATCTTCATTATCGATTTGGATTCAATGGATATCGTTTTACAACCTAAAAAAAAAAATTGTAATTAAATAATGATTATGTAAAGTGCAAGATTATGATGTGGGAATATTACATACTCATTGCAGTTACATTGTGAAAGAGTTTCTGTGTAATTCGACACTCACTAGCTATCCTTTTCGCATTAATTGATTAATTCTGAGATAAACCATTTTTGCCTCATAGCAAACAGTCTCTCTATTGGTTCAATTAGTCAGTTTAAGACTACACCCTTCATTAGCAAATCTAATTAAAAGGCTCGATAAATTAAATTGACGAATTAAAGTAACAATTCATCCATTTAAAGTTCGTCCATGCATGCATGTAGTAGATTGTTGAAGACTTAATCTAACTAGCTTAATTATTTGTGGCTAATATATATCATACCAAACATTGCTTTCAGAGAGAACATTTTTATATATGTGTATCAAATTAATTTGTTTGAATTAGTTAATTTATGTTGATTGTCTAAGTTCATTAAATTCTTAACTATATACAGGTGTATCTCTTGTAAGCTAAGCTTCAGGCTTAAAAATAATTATTAAAAAAAAAAAACCATCATTTGTACTCGGCAATATGTCCTCATATATATAACATTGTGTTCTTAAGTTTTTCACTAGAAATAAAAGCTTAATAGATGTGAACTCAACATTTGTTTTATCCTTCCATAAACTATCTCATGCGTTCTTATATGTAGACCAAATCGAACCTAACAAACCTCTTTTTGAGTCTTACAATTGACGTAAATATTTTCTTTAATATGTACAATATAGGAATTTAAACTTTAGACTGGTAGATAAAATAACTCTAATATCATGTTAATTATGCCGTTAGACCTAAAAGGTTAAGTTAAGATATACGAGTTTATCGTTAGTTTTATCTTTCAATATATGTTTTATAGTTATCTTTTATACTTGAACTGTAATATTTAAATTAAATACGTAATTGGGAATGATAAGTGCTTCTCGGGAAAAGAAAAAAAAACAATTTAAATACATTTGGCGAAGCATCTTTTATATATATTATACAAAAGTTTCGAAGTCAAGAGAACACTTAAATTAGTTAGATGGCTTGGTAGTCTTTTAGAGAGGAACCCTCAAGGCCTAACCCTTCATGAAAGGCAGTCATGTTGAATACCAATTGGTTCAGTTCCACTATTATCTTCAAGGGGTAGATAAACTGTCTTTTCATAGATATTAGGTATTTGGATTAGACCAATATTAATTTGACTGACCAAACAACTATACTAAGAAATCAAAACACTAGCTGTACTCACATTTTAGGTAAGAATTTCTTAAACATGAAAGAATGAGTCAAGCTAAGTTGTGGATCAGTATGTTGTGAGTAGCTAGCTAGGATGCAAAGAATCTGGCGGCAAAGCTAATCTATTAATAAGATAATTCTTTTAATATCAGAAGTTTTTTTTTTTTTAATCAATTGTTTTGGAACCTTTGGTTGCAACATCAAAAGGGTTCATAATGATTAAAATTTTGTTTAATATGTATTAAAAGAAGCTCCAACCTTTTTAATTTTTATTCGAAGAGGCATTCTATGACATATATTATATTTATATATGGACTAATTAATCTATATATTCTAACTCCTAAGAATATATATAATTTTCATTCCACTATGTTTAATTAGTGGATGAAACAAAATTATGTAATTTAATTATTAAAATTTCAACATCTCCTTTTGTCCCTAACCTCCTTAGAAAAGTCTAGCATGCCTGCAGGGAATGCAGCCAAATTCATTGAATTTAAAGGAGACAGCTAACAACAAGAATTAACATGATTTTACACACACAAAATTTCTGTCTGCATCTTTTACTTATGGGTTTGCCTATGGTGCATGGTTGATGATGGGCTGTCTCTCAACACTCATTCGTATTTTGTTTCTAAAAAACGTGACATTCTCAATTCAATATTCTACTAACATAATCTGTAAATTGTCCAAATTAATTTAAAGAGAATTGAACAGCCTCATTTTTTAGAGGTGTAATAATTATTTAGGTTCTGTTGGTTTATGAATTCTAAAAAAAAAAAAAAAAAAATTCTATTTTACAAATTTTTTGATATATTTCAAATTTATTATTAATCATATCATTTATAAAATTCAATACAAACCACAAATGCTTACGTAAATAACAAAACCCTATTACTTGTGTGGTTAGTATTTGCTGTTAGATCACTTGTAACACTTGGATTCTCTGGTTCAAGGAATTTGGCGAAAAGTTGGACTAAGATGAAGGGTTACAAGTAGCCCGGCACTGTTACCGGGCTAGTAAGGTAGTCAAAAATCTCTTTCTTTCTTTCATCAATAAGTTTTCAAAATGGGCCTGCCATGAAATAGTAGCTTAAGCCCATTGAGCCTTAACGATGTTGGGCCGACTAAGCTGTGATTGTCCATCTCAATTTCCTAAGACAAATAATTACGAAAGAGTTATGTTATAGGGATTGGAATTTTGACAATAATTTTTAACCATATATCCAATATAATTTGATAAATATGAGTGAGAAGTTAAAGAGAAAGTTATTTTCAAAGTCAATTCATCAACTTTTATCCGTTGGATTATATCGAATGAATGGTCAATAATTAGTATTAAAAATTTAAATCCGTATAACCTAACCTATTATGAACAAGGATCTGAGTTTCAATTTCGAAACTGTAAACAAGTGGTATAACTCATTTTAATTGACTTGTCCATTTAATATATTATAACTAAAAAATTAAAAAAAAAAAATCATACAAGGCCCAGCACTTTCTCTATCTCTTATCTCAGTCTTTCTCTTTTCGATGGTTGGTTCCAAAACGCAACAAATTAAAGTCAAAATATGACATTAAAGCCATTACTGCATATATATATATATATAGAGAGAGAGGGAGATAAGTGTAAATAATTAAATTTGCAAACACATGAACAAAGTAAATGCACTAGTTGGGGACACCAGTGGCAAGCTTTGCTCTTAAGTCTTTTCTCAAGATTTTGCCTGATGGAGCTTTTGGAATGGAGTCTGTGAAGATAACCCTATTGATTCTCTTGTAGAAAACAACCTGCAAATACAATTCCATTTTGCATCATTATCATTAATCCAATTTGTAAGCACATGAACATCATGTATATTGATATACTAGTAACACTTCAATTCATTATCAACATCCATATTATGCTTGTATTCGAACTCTTATAAGTTCTTTATAATTTTACGCACGTAAAAAATTATAATATTAATGTATGGTTAAGATTTATTTTTTTTTTTTCCATTTTCGTTCATTTTTAATATTTTTTTATTTCCCATCAATCATATTATTAAATTTAACTTGTTCAGTGAAACATGAATTGATAGTTTTAGTACACGAAAAGACAATATGGGTTGGTTGGTACATAGACAGTAGCATGTGGCAAAAGAAAAACCTAAATTTTGAGGCTACATTAGTACATTTGACTTATTACACTTCATATGTACCTAAGTCTAGTTGCATATATTATTGCTGTTTTCTGGTCAAGGGGACAATAATCATATATTTAGATTGAAGTACCTGTTGTGAGATGTGTCGTTTGATTTCATCTTCGGTGATTTTGGAACCGTTTGATCTGACTACAAAGGCCACAGGAACCTCTCCTGCAGCCTCGTCTTTCATGCTGAAACCCATGAAAAAAAGAATTAAATAACACAAACTTAATTAACAAATTACTAATAAATGCTGTACGTAGGATTAAGATCATGACTTACGGTACGACAGCAGCGTCAGAGATGTTGGGATGAGCAATCAACATGGCTTCAAGCTCAGCTGGGGCTACCTGGAACCCTTTGTACTTGATCAATTCCTTCAATCGATCAACGATGAAGAGCTCATCATCATCATCAATGTATCCGATATCGCCGGTGTGCAACCATCCTTCTTTATCTATGGTTCTCTCCGTGGCCTCGGGGTCATTAAGGTAACCTGATAACATAAGCGTTCACCATCATAAATTTTAAATTATAATAATATAATCTATTGAAATAAATTCAAAAAAATAACATAAATGAAAAAATAGTTAATTCTTGAGAACCTTTTAAGAAAAGTCTTGGTTATTTTTGACATTTTTGCAATAAAAGCTGACGTGGGAATTGGGGGCATGTGTACCTTTCATGATCTGGGCACCTCTAATGCAAATCTCTCCAGCCTGATTTCGGGGTAGCGAAACGCCAGTATCGGGATCAACGATCTTCATCTCGGCATTTCTTACCACGGTCCCGCACGCACCGGATTTGATCTCGAAGGGTTCCTTAGCAAATGCCAAACACATGGATAGTACTGGTCCAGCTTCTGTCATTCCATAGCCCTGCACATTTTTATTTTAATAATATTCCCAATTAGCCCATCTCTATATATATAAGCCCGCAACAAATTGCATTTTTATAGGGACATTTTTGTAATATAGACCCAATAAAATAATTTGCGTTAATTTTTATAATGAATTATATAACAGAAAAAAAAATCAAATAAAAAAGGTAATTATGTTAAAACATATTTTTTAACTTTTACAAAATTTATGTAACATGAATGCATAATAGTATTCATTTAAAATGCTTCAATTTGTTCCAATTTTCTAATTTTTATTATATCATATTATTAATTTGTATAAATTAACGTGTATGTTAATATTGAGTAACATTAAAATTTTATATATATATGAAACAATAAAAATAATTAAAAATATTAATTAGCTATTGCATTCTAAAGAAGGCGTATCAGAAAAACTTACCACGATTCAACTCATTTTCTAATTTAACTATGTGGACTTTAATTTGGTGATATCGACATTTGAACATTATGGTGTTGTCCCCGATCTGGCTTACAGATCTTGACGGACCGTTAAATGCTCCCGCCAAAAAGGGAAAGAGGAAGCTACACCTAACTGATCTAAGCCACAACTTATTGCTGTTTAGGGGAGATTTTCTGCCACCCCTTAGAGTTTATCGTACGAACAATCTAACCCTTATATTAAATATCTTAACATCAGTCATCGCTAACAATAACATAGCTGAAACAGAAAAAGTCAAACTTTACTTGCAAAAACTTTGGATCTAAATGTAATTAACCCAAAAAATTTAAATATATCGATTAAGTTAATTCCCTCTTATTTATCCAACAACTCATTATTATAACAAATATTTCCACTTAAAGAAGAAATCTCTTTAGATAAAAAAACGTTGTCTAAAATTTATTGGTACATTTTGTTTTGAAAGTTTCTTAATTAAAATGAATCATTGATGAAAATATCGAATAAATTACACGAAAAAATATTTATTACTTTTTAATGTGCGTAATCTTGAATGCAATCGTAACAATATTTAATACTAAATGGATAATATCGAAATCTTGGTTTGATTAAGACATTTAAAAAACGAAGAAAACAAAAACAATAAAATAGTTGTCGTGTACTTGGCTGTGAATTTAGAAAACAAGACAAAACCTTACCTGTCCAAGCTTGGCATTGGGGAGTTTAGCTCGAACAGTATCCTCAAGCTCCTTCCCCATGGGAGCAGCTCCGGACATCACCGTCCGAATAGAGGAGAGATCACAACGATCGAATTCGGGACTCTTCGCTATCGCCAAGACGATCGGCGGCACGAACGGTGCAATTGTTACCTTGTATTTCTCTACAAGCTCCATCAACTTAATGATCTCAAACTTCTGCATAATCAAGATTGCTGCACCAACTCTCAGAGCGCAGAGCAAGACCGAGTTGAGTGAGTAGATATGGAACAAGGGCAAGACGCATAAGATAACATCTTCCTTGCGGAAGTACAGATTAGGGTTTTCTCCATCAACTTGCTGAGCAACACTGGTCACAAGCCCTTTGTGCGTTAGCATCACTCCCTTGGGCAACCCCGTTGTCCCCGATGAATAGGGAAGCGCCACGACATCATCAGGGTTGATCTTGACGGCCGGGATTTCCTTCTCGTCTGCTTGTGTCAACTCCAAGAAATGTAAACAATTCTCAGCTGGTGAATCGATGGTCATCACTTTGACTCCATTTTGTTCTGCGAAATCCTTCACTTTGTCGGAGTAAACTGCTTGAGTTATGATAAGCTTAGCCTTCGACGCAGTCGCTTGCTTTGCAATCTCCGCTGGAGTGTAGAAAGGATTCGCGGTTGTGCTAATCGCGCCAATATATGAAGCGCCCAGGAAAGCGAATACAAATTCAGAACAGTTTTGGAGCAAAAGCATGATAACATCGCCTTGGTGGACGCCTAACTTGCTGAGGCCGGCGCCAACTTTGCGAGCAGTGAGCTCAACGTCAGAATAACTATAAACGTCGCCGGTTGGGCCATTGATGATGCAGGGTCGGTCTTTGAACTGAGAAATGTTCTCAAAGCAATATGTATGCAAAGGGAGATGATTTGGGATGTAAATATCGGGGAGTTTGGATCGGAAAATGAAGTCTTGTTGATCTTGTTTGAGCTCCATTGTTACAGAGAAAGAGAAAGAGAAAGAGAAAGAGAGAGAGAGAGAGAGGATTGTTTGGGGAGCACAAGGGAAGGTGAGTGTTTGGTTTGTGCTGCCCTGGTTGGTTTGAGTATTGGTTGAGGTAATATACAGGTAGGTGATGGTAGCAGAAGGGAGCTGGTGAAAGAGTGTTGAATGTGATTGAGAATGTAGAATTTGTCAATCCCAAACGTGGTCTTAATCACGAAATGGAAATATTATAATGCATAGTTAATCAAGACATTTACAAAGCTTTAAAGATGATTAATTAGTATAATATTTTATTATCAGCTTAAAATCATTGACTTTGATTAGTGGTTAATTAAAAAATAATAAAAATAATCCAAAGATGTGCTCTACATGATTTTTAAATTTAGCTCAAACCATTATTGAGAATCGTAAATACAATAATTTTCTTTAGAGCTTGGACTTTGTAAATTGATTAAAAACTCCACAAGAAATTATTTTTGACAATTTTTTAGTGACTAAGTTCATCTAATTTTCAATCAAACGTAAGAGGAGATCAAAAACATATATTTTATATGGGGTAATAAATCTCTCGAATTCGACAAATAATAATAATTTTTTACCTTTCAATTTGAAATATTTATGCTATAAATGCTATTTATCGCTGCAAATATAAATTAAATTGATCTATAAATGGTTATTTAATAGTTTCAATATTATTATATTAATTTTTTAACACTTAAATTAAAATAGATAACTATTTAAAAGGCGTTAATACGACAAAAAATCTACTAATTTGTCTACAATTGATTATATTTAATGTCACCAATAATTAAACTTTGCCGATTTAGATAACGGGGGTTGGTAAGGGGTATATTTGGGATGCAAAAATGTATGGTTTGTAGACGTCAGATTTGAGTGGCGCCACAGCAAAGACACCAATCATCTGCCACGTAGGATATTATTGCACCTCACATATACATGACTTGTTGGGTCGACTTAGCTTACCTTCTTCTTTTGAGTATATTGGTGAGCTGAGCTCAGGTGGTACTGGTCGTTCGCACTAAACGACACCGCATACCCACTACACTGCTAAAATATTGCCATCGCAGTCTACTTGATTGATTTTCCTATTTTTGGTTTGATATGACATTTAATTTAGTTATTAATTAATTGCTCTAAATTGCCAAACACGAAGTAAGGAAAAATTTTAAGCTAAATGAACAAGAAAATATCTACGAAAATAGTAAAATTAGTATTAAATAGTTGTCATTTTTAACGTCTCATAATAATTTGCCATAAAACATTAAGATAACCCATAAAATCATTAAAAAAGAAAAAGAAAAATCCAAGACTCATGTTCTAACAATATCTCTATGAGCATTTTTTTAAGGAATTCAAAAACTTTTGTCCTCCCTCTTCTTTATCCAACTCAATTCGGAAGAAATTTTCAACTAATTATTTTGTTTCGGGTAGGGGTGTAAGTTATTTAGTGTAAACCATCAAATTGGATTGAACTCAACCGAATTAGACAGTTTGGTTTGGTTAGATTTTAAGAAAAATAGTTTGATTTGAAAATTTTAGTTAACATGGTTTACATTTTGGTTTCAGTTTTTTTAAAAACACAAACAAAACCAAACCATAAATCGTTATATATATAAAAGAAATAAGTATTTAAAATGATATATATTAATATATATGTTCAATATGGAAATAAGTATTTCACATGTGTAAAAAGAAATAGAAATCTACATGTCAATTTAGTTTCACAATGAAATAAAATACTAGTCTTCTTCTTTAAGACTTTAACAACAACATTGAGAAGTTAGAAAGTCTAGCTGTTCACTACTCCAAGTTCCAAGAAAAGAAAACTGTAATCAAATCTCTATTTTTCTTATATGAGTTATGCATGACTTTTTTACTTTTATTTTTTATTTCCTTACAATAGATGAATCACCTACTAGAACTTTTGTTGTACTATATTATTAATTTATTTGTGTTTTGTGGCTGTCCTACCATAGTGTTATTGTATTGATGAATAATAATCTCACATGCAAAATAATAAGTTAATATATGTTACTTGTACAAAACTAGTAGTGAAATCCAATGGTTATAGCCTTATAGAAAATATTTTCTTACTTGATTGGGTATCACATGACGAAATCCCATCTAATTATTTTATTCAATATTTGACATTCATTAATTAATAATTAAAAATAAAAGTTAATTTATTCAAGTAAATTTTTACTACATACAATTTTATACATGTTTTGTAATGTGAGTTATTGTTAAAATTTATGTCACTAATTAAATATTATAAATTATTTTTTATTAAATGCCACAGGTCAATGAGGCTTCAACTGTGGATTGCACAAAAACTACTCCACAAAATGTACCTCAAAGAACCATAGCTGATATCTCTAAATGTAAGAGAAAGGTAGTTAAAGAAAAAGCAGATGTGTGGGATCATTTTTCCAAGTTTGAGAAAAAATTAAAATGCAATATTGTAGTTAAATTTACAAATGTGATCTTAAAATATTATTAGACACTAGCACACTTAGAGGATATTTATCTAGATACAGGAAATACCCTTATAATAGCCTTAACTCTAAACAAGCAGAATTGAATTCTCAACCATCTTTAAAGGGTTAAGATGGAGGGAATGACAAGATGGGTAATTTAACTATTTTGACATTTTAATCAAGAGGTTGTTAAAAAATCTTTAATATATATGGTTATTGTAGATGAATTCTCAGTTAAGTTTGTTAACAGTTAAGGATTTGAATTCTTTTGTAACCAAATGCAACCAAGATTTCATAGTCCTAGTAGAATCATAGTTGCAAAAGACTGTTATGAATTGTTTATAGAGGAGAGGTTAAAGCTGAAGGCTTTTTTGAAAACTAATTGCAAGAGAATTTGTCTTACCACCGACACATAGACTTCCTTACAAAGAATCAATTACACATTTGTCTTACGGGTCATTTTATTGACAATGATTGGGGAGATCTAGAAAAGCTAAATTTGATGATATTTACTCCAGCAGTGTTAGATTCTCGATACAAATTTGAGTACTTAGAATTTGGGATTTCTCAAATGTATGAAGTGGACAAGGCTAGCATTATATGTAAACAAGTCAAAAAGGTTTTGAGTGTTTTATTTGATCATTGTAAGAAATTGAATTCATCTTCAAATGGACACGAAAGGAATAGTTCTAAAAGTGATGATTTAAATGAGACAGATGTGGAACAACCAACACAGCAAATTGGATCAAAAATATAATGAAGTCTTTATTCAAGAAGCATAAAGCAGAAAAAGATTGTGGGGAATACAAATCTGAACCTGATAAGTATTTAGATGAAGAAAGTGAAGAGGATGTTGATTCTTTTGATATCTTGGGGTGGTGGAAAATAAATAGCTCTCGATTTTCTATCTTGTCACAATTAGCACGTGATGTTTTGGCTACTCCTATTTCAACGGTTGCATCTAAATCAACCTTTAGTACAGGCGATTGGCTTTGAACATAGTTGAGGCACTCATTTGCACTCAAGATTGGCTTTGAACATTTTCAATTCCACTGAACATGATAGAAAAGCTAGATGACATGATAAGTTAAAGGGTGGTAATATTCTTATCCTTTGTTATTTTATGTGAACTATTTATAAATTGGATTTGTAATTTCTTTTTCCTTTTTTTTTCTTTATACTGATTTTGCCTTTTCTTGTAGATGTTGCAAATATAACTTTAGCACCCACTCTGGTTGATGTTCCATGAATTTTGGATGGTAAGTTTTGCTCGTGTATTGCTTAAAAAAATAATTAATTTTAGTTATATATAATGTTAAATACTTTATTATGATTATCATAATATAGTGTTTGTTAGTTGGACAAATTTTCAAACTATCCATATTTGGAGCGAAAGAGACTCAAACATAGACTTGGGATTGCACCTGAAGAGAATAACCCCTTGCCTACCAAAAGAATTTTCAAAAGTCAACACCTGTGAATGTGATCTATTGATATTAGGGATTTACTCTAAGCCATCAGATAAATTTTTTTTTTTTTGAACATAATTAACACCCGATTTTTTCTAAACTAACACTAACCCTTAAAAAGTTAACTACCTTATACTCTCGTTGAAGGCTTATCATTTGTATGGAGCCGTGGTGAATGTGTTGATAGTGGTGGTCTTAGTGTATTGGGATGTGGTGGTGGTGTGATGGAGGAGGCAGTGGAGACAAGAGAAGAAGAAACGGAGAGAGAGAAGAAAAAAGATGGGTGTCGAGGAGGTTCCGAAGAAGGAGGAGAAGGGTAAAAATGATAAGTCTTCAACAGGAGTATAACACAGTTAACTTTTTCGGATTATTATTAGTTTAAGAAAAAACTGAGTCTTGACTGTTTTCAAAAAATTTATAAATATCCCATTAATATTACGAAATCCAAACCCATTTCTTTATTTTCCCAACCAATCCACTCCAACCACAATTGCGGATCGTAAAATTAAAGTTAATCCAACAAAAGAGCGATCTATTTGCCTTCCTCATCTCTTCTCCACTACACCCATCGTATCCCATGCACGCACATGCCTTCTGAGTTCTAACATAGTCTGCTTAGTCTTTCAACACATCATTTTTGGGCATACGCAAACATCGATATATTTAGCAAACAAAACCCTAATTCAACTTATTAATAAAATCAATTTCAATCATTTCAAAGACTATGCATACCTAACACACAAAATGTCAATTTGCATTCGTGACCTAAAATAGATTAGCTTCTATTTGAGTCTTCAAGCCTCTGGATGCACCAACTAAGAGATTAATTAGGAGAACGAGTCTATAGTTTATGTGAGTAAATTATTGTATGTATTCGTCATACTTAATGCATTAGAATAATCATTCAATTATTTTACATTATCAGAATTAGATTTACTATTATTATTATTATCATCAAATATTATGAATCATATATATATATATATATGCATAGACTTATTGGATAGCTAGTACGGTTTATCAATTAACGAGTTATTCGATGTATTCTTCTAATAGAATTATGAACAAAGTGTAATATCACATGATCATATTGTAAACTTATAATGAAAATGATCGTTTTCATCTTTTTTTAACGAGTGTAACCCTTTAGGCCTGAGTTAACTAACATATAGATTTCGAGTTTTTTTAACTCTTATATTTCATCTATCTAGGTTTGTCGAAGACTGTTAATGTTAGTTTTTGTTAAGGTGTAAGGATCAAAATTTAGACTATCATCAAACCAAATCATTTTGTCCACAATATTAGAGAAAATATTTCTATAAATAATCTTTACTTTGTTTTTTAAGTTTTAGGACAAGGATTGAGTGATGTAATTGATAGTGAGAGTTAAAAGAAATCAATTAATCGAGCTTCTTACTTTGTTTCAACATCAAAGAACATCACATTCTCACCTACCACACGTCTTAGTTTGTAGTTTAGACTTGTTTAGGTTTTGTTAAAGATGAAACGGCACTTCAACGTTCGATATTTTATAATCCAACACATGAAACAATATCACATAAAATTAGGTGCAGCAGTGAAAGAAAATGACTTCCATCTTGTTTGGTAATTACTTCAACCTACATTGATGGAGTCTTCTCTTCCCAACTACCCCATGACGTGCGTGAAAGAATAATGTAATTGACTAGTAGAGAAAGACATTCCGGAGTATTTGTTGTGTAAATATATCGCCTCTCACCTTCAGTCAAAACCTCTATAATTTTGTCAATCTAATTATAAAAATTATTAGATCCATCTCAAAATCTCTTATTTTAATTGGTGATTGATTGAGATACAATAACTATACAAAGAAAGCAATGCTTACTCGGACCTTCAAGTTCCAGTTGACAACTTAAATATCGAGATTTGATTTGAGTTGAGAATTTAGATTTCGGAGGTTTTTAAAACTAATTCCCTTTGGGCCATTGCCAATTGGTGTAAAAACCGTTTACTTTCGGGGGTACGGACCACTTTGGTCAGGTAGGGTTAATCAAAGTACGCGTAAACTCATTCGGACACATACATTCCAAAAAAAAAAAGGTTTTTAAAACTAACATTTGAAATTTGATATATATATGTCATCATTAATGCTGATTACAAAATCTGTATCTCAACTTTATATCACAATTGTGATGTAACATTATTTGAATGGTAAAATAAATTTATCAATATTTATTGTTTTGACTTTTATGTATTTATCTTATCACTCATACGATATTACATTAATTGAAATACAAACTTTATAGTATTACTCATATTTTATATGTTTTATTTATCTTAAGAATGTTAGCTTAAATATGTTACTTTTTATTCACATATAAAGGTCAAAAAATTAGTCTTAAAAATTTAGAATTTAAATTAGTTAACCCAAATATCGTAAGTGTCGAAGTAATATACTATAAAGAAATGTCGTGTAGAATTATTTTATTAACTGGAAAGACTTTATTTCTCTTATATATACTTTCATCTAAAAGGGGACTGCAATTTTTTCTTTTAACCTTGTAAAATACTATACTAACGAATAGAAAACAAAATTTTATAAAATTTATTTCATACCTCCACATTTATCCACTGAAATTGAGGCTTCAAAACTCATCGAAGTCTCACTTTTAAGATTCTAAAAATGGTCATAAGCCTTTCATAAAATTCATCACAAACATAATGAGTTTCACAAAATTATTGTAGAAATATCTCTGCAGTTGCTGGCCAAAGCAAGAGATGCAGAAACGTAAAACAACCAAAAACCAAAAACCAAACTCATTAAAGAGATTCATCATATCGAAAGTACAACTCTACATCCACATTATATCCGAGAGAGATAGCAAGGGAGATGGGGGCAAAGATTCAAGGTTTTTATCACATAAGGACGATGATAAGTACTTAAAAGTGTACATTTATTATGAGTTATAATATCATTTTTACACTTTAAGTGCTATTAATTTAAGT
>JANKKB010003210.1:0-18372 GCA_026225775.1 Bursera palmeri
ACCCGATGATTATAGGAATCAAGAACCGAAGGTATTGGATGGTTTTGAACGCCACAAGGAAGAATCCCTTGATAAGTTCAATAGTTCTTGAAAGAACCAAAGAGAAAATAAACTCACGTTGTTTGATATAATTCACTCAAAGATAATTATTCATTAATTTTTTTCTGTCCTCTTATATAGGGCTTACAACCAAACCCTAAATAATTAGGAATAGAAAATCCTAACCTAATTAGAAAAACTAATTTTAAAATAATTAAAATATATGCCTAGGTGGCATTCCTAAATTAACTGGGAAAAACAAATAACAAAGAAAACCCAACTAAACCTAAAAATATTTAAAACATCCCAAACAAATCAAACCCTAAAGAATTAAGTGTCTTTTTAATCCTCTTGTACAAGCCCATTAAGTATCTCTGTAATCCTCTTAGCCCTCGCCCTAGTAATAGGCCCAAATTAGTCCATGATTGCTTGTTGATTCTCATCACTAAATGGACATCCAAGTCCCATAAACAATTTCATAAATATATTAACATATCTACTATGTTTAAATGCCCATAAATAAATTTGTAGAAAAATCTAATTTGCTCTACAAAATTTACTTACTTGATTAATTCCAAATTAATCCAATTTCTCTCTTTAATGCCATAAGTTAATCCTAGATTAATTCTATTTTAATCTCTTGTTTCAATTCTTCATCGGTAAGTCTTCAATTATCAACCTATTAGGTTTTCAGATATGTTGACAGTAAATCAGGTTTACCGGACCATCCGTATATGTGCATGAAACTTACTACATTTGTACTGATTTACAAGACATGGTTAGCTTCTAACAAAGCATTGTGCCTACCCAATTCTTTGGAAATATTTAAAGATTAATATAACCTTTTTCAAGTGTAATTCTATGTAATTAAATTCCATGTCGGATGTCACGTACGAGGCCTAGGGTTGGTTACGTGTCTACCCCAATAACGATGTACATTTCAGATCAAGAAAACAAATAATTCTCTTTATCTCATCCTGATGGTTGTAACCCTTAGAGTAATTGTTGTCATATCCTGTGTGTCATCATTTCTTTTTACGTAGAGTGATATGTCTCGTCTTGACATTACACTCATTCCTAAATGGTTCTCGGTGTTAGCTTTGAGGGATAAATCATGGTATATTCATAGTTCAATAATACACACAAAAGAAGGATTAAAAACATGACATTCAAAAAATTCGGCTAAGAACACCAAGAATATGTTTTGTTTGAAACTTGCATGGTGTAAGAACAAATATTTACCTTTCTTCAAAGTATGTTGATGTAGATTATTGGTGTTCTCTTTGAAGTAGAGCTTTACAAATGTCAAGCCTCAACAAGAAATCTACCACCTATATACTTAGAGATAAATACTAGAGAAGATTGAACAAAAATGAAGAACACTGTTTCAAGCAAAAATATTTTTGGTTATAAAAGGAAAATGCAATAACCCTCCAACTAAATTTCAAGAAAACACTTAACCTTAGAGTTTTGTTAAACTAACACTTATCCCCAAAAAATTAATCAAAAACTAACACTTACCCCTAGATTTTTGGGGGGTAAGTTTAATTTTAGAGAAAACAATGTTAATTTTTGGGGGATAAGTGTTAGTTTTACAAAAGTTTGAGATAAAGTGTTTTTTCAATATTTAGTTGGGGGCTCAGATTAAATTTTTGTTTTATAAAGTGTTAGAATTGGTCCTTCTTGTAATTTTAACTTTGCTTATCCCTTGTTTTGCTAATAAGTCATTCACTAAGTTTTCAACTTTACTCATTTAAAGGCTTTCATTATCCCCTATTTTGTAAACAAGCCTTTTACAAAATTTAATTATCAAAGTAGTGTTATAACTTCAATAATTTTACACTTTTGATAACTTAACTCTTTAAGATTTCATAATTAACCCTTAGGACCAATTCCATATAATTTCTTTAACGTTTAATAAATTACATATAGCTCCGTCATATTACTTACTAATATTTAATATGATTTTATGTAACATTTATATTTTGTTCCGATATCATCCTACAAGGTGCTAGCCTTGATTCTAGACAATTAATTTTCAATCTTTTTCTCTCTTAGTATATTAATTTTACGGTGTAACCTTATAGGTTTACCATGGGTTAGCCATGAGTCATTATATCTGGAGAATCAATTACTATGGTAAACATCTAGCAATTGTGAGACGATTTGTGTCCCAGAGTATCACATTGTGAATATACGCGATATATTCGGATTTATGTAATAAAGGAAATTATGTGTTTCTATCATTATTTGTAATATGATGTGAATATAAATGATTTAATTGTGAGATAAAAATCGATTCACTAAAATATTACATCATTAAAATATCCCTGGTCGAAGTACTATCGAGACTGATCATCAGCAGTACAGATAAACTAGTGTAACACTTGTATTGGTTATAAAAATATAACAGTGTATTCTCACATATATAAGTATTGGATACTTATGCAAGTGTATAGGGGAACTGATCCAAAACGTACTTGGATACAACCACAAATTGGAGTGATTTTTCATCCAACACAACCAATATTTCTGACCGTCCAAATACTTCAAAAACTACACCAAAACATAACACACAACAACCCTATACTTCCTCCTAATTCAACTTCCAATTTTGGATTCAATTAACACAAGTAAAAGAGGAATAAACAACAAGAAACTTACATAGGATAAATGGGTGCCAAATTGCCTTCAAGCATAAAGGATTACTCCACCAACTTAAAGCTCCAAGCATAAAAGACTTAGTCTACCAACTTAGAGGGTTCCACCAGCAATCCTTTGGCAAAGAAAGGATAAAGGATGATAAAGGAGGTTTTATCCCAACAACACAAAGTGTTAACTTTTTATATCAAATGTCTAATGACTTGAATACATAAAAAATGGCCTTATACAAGTGGCCTTACAAAAGTACTTGGGTGGACAAAAATTGATCCGAATCCGTAAGCCCTACCTCGAGCTCCAGCAATCCCAAGTCCAAGCAAGCCAATCCTACAAATCCAAACAAGTAGCCTCAATCTTAGCTCAATTATGGGTTGCAATGTAATCCACCTTAATCACCCTTAGATGGATTATATTGCCTCCCAAATAATTGAGTCCTAAGTTATTTTATGTTTATTTGTGTTGATTTTGTGTCTTATTGTATGTGAAACTATCCTAGGAAGTCATAGGGAAGTTTTTGTATCTCTTTGCCTTAGCCAAATTTTGGCCAAATTCGTGCAAGTCAGTAGCTAAGCGCCGCAGCGCTCCTTTCACAGTGCCGCAGCGTTCAGCCTCTAACTTGTGCGAAATTTTGCACTGAAATTTGGTTTCTCATGCCTTAGAAAAATTTTGCAACCTTGAAGTCGACCGCCGCGGCGCCCACAAGTCACCGACGCAGCGCTTAGCCACTGACTTCACGGGTTACTGTTCAAGCTTCTGACGCCGCAGTGCCACTTAGTCACCGCCACGGTGCTCAGGCACTGGAATTTCAGTTTTTGCTCTTTTTCTCTACTTTTTGAATGGGATTTTGTAAGGGCATTTTTGTCCATTCCGTGCATTATTGTAAGACTTATGACTAAAAGCCATTCACTTGTATTGGAACACATTATTGAATGAAATTGAAAATTGACACACACTTGTGTTTGAGAGAAAACCCTCTCACCCTTTTCCTTTATCCATTCCTTTGCCAAGGGATTGGTGGTGGAAGCCCTCCAAGTTGGTAGACTAGGTCTTTTATGCTTGGAGCCTCAAGTTGGTGGCATTGTCCTTTATGCTTGAGGGTGTTTGGCACCTATGTTGTAAGTTTTCTTAACTTGTTCTTGTGTTGAATTTGTGTTGATTGTTGGGTAAATTGTGATTGCCGAAATTGGAAGAATGTTTTAGAGAAGTATTTGGAATGTTGTGTAGTTCATTTTGATGATAGTTTGGAAGTATCTTGATGGTTGAAATTGTGGGTAGGAAGTGTGCTTAGTCCTCCAAATTGAGGTAGATTCCAATAGGTTTTTGGATCAAAAATGCCCCTAAGTCTTCCCTTACAAATAAAAGAAAATAAGGGATAAAAGTTGAAATCTTGAGCACGTACGCCACAGCGGTGCAGAGGGACGCTGCAGTGCTCAGTTACTGACTTGGTAGCTTACTGTTGCTTCGTAGGGGCACCATGATGAAAAAAATGAAGAGCGGCAATTTGGTAAGTCAGAGGCTGAGCGCTGCGGCATCAGGTTACTTGCGTCGCGGCACTTAGGTACTGACTTTCACGAATTTTACAAAATTTGGCTAAGTAAAAAACATACCAAATTGACTCCTAATGCTTCACAATACACTTATACATACAAATAAGGACAATAATAACAAACACAACTAAAATTAACATGGAACTCAGCCTTTTGGGTGGCGATACAATCCAACTAATTGGGATCTAGTTGGATTACAGTACATCCCATGGTTGACTTAGAGCTTAAGTACGCAATTTGGATTTGAAGGAGAGGCTTGCTTAGACTTGATTTTGTTGGAGCTTGAGGTGAGGCTTGTAGATTCAGATCAGGAATGCTGTTAGCTATTTGGAGATAGTAACAGATTCACTAGACTTGACCTGATACGAAATCTCATTAGTATGTTACCTAAGTGTCTATGGGAGATTCACTCAGGGTAGGTGTAAGTAATCCTTAAACCTGAGACTTATACAGCCATCTCATTTAAGGATTGGTTCACTTTGACACTTGTTTGAATAGCTCTTTCCAAGTTATAGATACGCTTCTCGTTGGACGCACCAAGAACTATTTATGAGTGGGTGTAATGTTAAGATGGGACATATCACTCTAGGTATATGGAGATGATGTCACACTAGATTCGACGGTGATAAATCATAGGCTGATCAGTATTCGAGATTGTGATGAGGATTGTCTTCAGTCACAGCTCGTAAATGAGAATCACACATAAAACGAGAATCTGAATTGTGAGTCGTTATGCAGAAGATACATTCCATCACTAGACCACGTACGTGGCATTTGACATATGATTGAATTACATATAACTACGTTTAAAAAAGGTTACGCAATTTTACGCGCACTTTCAGAGAATTGGGGGGCTTGGTGCTTTGCTAGAAGCCAACCATGCCTTGTAAATCATAGGCTCATAACTTGGTGTATAGGAACCCGGATGGTCCACGTGACGATTTATGACTAACATATCCGAAAACCTTATGGGTCATACTTTAAAGATTCATCGAGGACGGATTGATATGGGAGTTACAAGAGTGTTTTTCACCTAGAGTGAATAGTAATTTATAAATAGTATTTTCTGTTATACTATTCACACATGGGCTTAAAAGATGCATGTGCTAATGTAGTAGGTTGGATCACTAATTGGTTTTGAGCTTTAAGATATAAAATGGATTGAGTCCATTACACAAAGGTTTGTAAATATTACATTTAAACCCAAGCCTAATAGGCCTAAGGACTAAAAAGAGAAGAATGAAACTAATTGGAGTTAGTTGAATTTGTATATGGAATATTCTCGAAATATGCCATTTGATTTACTTGACTAAGAATGGTTTGACTTATTACTTGGCCATTATAAATCTTAATTAAGAAATTAATTAATTTGACGAATTAGATTTCTTTGCATATATAACACTTATACTATTGTAGGATGTTAAGTGTAATTAAATGAATGAAACAAAACATCTTCTCTCACTTCCTCCATGCATTGTCGATTTTGATCTCTTTTTTCTTAGAAAAAATTGCTTCAATTTCTTCCATTTTCTCTAGCAAGATTTAGATCAATCTTAAGGTGTTAGAAGAAAATACCATTGGAAGGTTGTTTACTAATCTATTGTACTTGTATGTGTGTAGGATTTTGGTTGCTAATTTTTAACAACACATAGCATTGGAGATTGTAAGTATTTTCTTCTCTAATCTTGTTTATATTTCACCTAATTGCATAATCCCTGGTGAGAATCCAACAAAAATGTGTCATAGCCCCAAACCATGATGAAGTAATACTCCACAGAACCTTTTTGATAATTGTATATTCTATGTAGGTTAAATCCTTCCGTTGTTTACTATATCTCAATCGAGTTCGGGTTCACGGAATGTCAAAACCCTAACATCACTACAAGAAAATCGACTTTTTACAGCGTTTAAAAAATGCTGTAAATATGTTTTTACAGCATTTTTAGAAATATTGTGGGTGGCGATGCTGTAAATACCAGTTCGGTGTTTACAATATTTTTTAAATGCTGTGTATAAATATTTTTACAGCGTTTAAAAAACGCAGTGAATAATATTTTACAGCTTTTAAAAAACGCTGTAAATAAACTTTTTTTTCAGCATTTTTTAAATGCTGTGAATAAGCCTTTCTTATAGCATTTTTTAAATGTTGTGAATAAGCTTTCTTGTAGCATTTTTTAAAGTATTGAATCAAAATCATTATTCAAGTTAATCAAAATTTATTATTTATTATTTACTAATCTTAATCTAGGTATGGAATCAAATAAAATAAAAAGTTAACAGAGAATTATGATCCCACTCTAACTAATAATTTCATCCTGCATCAATTTATCATATACTACAACATCAAATTTTAACAGCACAAATGATATATATGAACTTCGTATTCAACATTGTCTTTCTCTCCATACATTGTCTTAGTACACAGAGTGTATAAAAGCAAGCTTACTTGCGCATTATATAGAAACAAAATACTCCAATAGAAACAATTAAATTGCGCCCTAAAGGGACATTAAGGGGCCTGACTACCCTAATAGTAAGCTAAGCGATGATGATGGCAATAATAATGTACATAATTTTGTAGTACCAATCTCAATGACATTTTAATCTCTCACGACAAAATCTCTTCCTCCTGAACCTGGGCTGGAGATTCTTCCTCTTTCTCATCTTCAACAACAACTTTAGCACTCAAAAAGCTTGACTAATTTGTAAAAGTCATGAGTCTTGTCACAACCTTGTTCTGTTGCTCATTGATTCTTTGCAGAGTAGCAATTGAACATTTCATCAATATAAATATATTTCTTACTTCAACAACTTGGCAGTGGTAAGAGAGGTTAAAAGTCCTAATTTTGATCCAAAAGCAATGGATGGACTCAGATGGAAGGGTATGTGAGTTTGTCTACCGTTGACAAGACTGGATGATAAGCCAATGTACCCAGCCATTGCTCCATGTACAGCACTTTGGGCAAGTATTGTGCAGTACACATTATCAGATGCATTGCTTGGAATGGCACGAATCATGTATGTCGGATCTGCCAGACAACAAAATGTAACAGTTAAACACAGCAAATAACAGTAAAACATAGCAAATCTTGGCCTTGAAAGTTGGAGCTTTATGAGTGGCATGATATCATCCCTTAAGATTGAATACATGAAGCACTTAGGAGCCAAAATACTTCACCACATCATAGATGGATAGACCTTAAAAAGGCACTAGAAGTTAAAACTGATCATTGCTTATGCTAAACTATCCTAGAAACTAAAATCTAATTAAATGCGACTCCATAGTGTTGAAANCCAGAAAACAAGAATTTATGTAAAGTGTTGATTTTGGGGATAATTAGAAGCAACTCATACAAACTGCAAGAGAGAGATATTACGAATTCACAAGTCTGTAAGAATATTGTCACCAAAAAGTGGAATATAAAATAAAATCTATATAACTATGTATACCTACATGAATCAATATTACAAAACAGAAGAATAATAATGTCATCTCTTCTTTGTAAAAGTGGGCATTTTGTTTCTAGTATTACAATTAACTATCTTTAATTAAAAAAAATATTAACAAAACAAACCACTTGTCATTAAAATAAATGGTTTAGATTCTTCAAAAATTTTGGAATATTCATAATTTTAATGCATTTTTATCATTTATCTAACAATAAAACACATCATTCTCATGTAAGCCAAAACCATTGCAATTCAAGAGGGTTACCAATGATAAAGACTAACGATTCCTTTCCCTTAACTTACAACAGCCAAGGGCTGTCCCATATTTATGGCTCATGGACCTCATAGTTCTCAATGACACTACCTAAGTTATTAACAGATATCCAATAGTTCTGACAACCACTAAATGTATGATCAAACTACATTTTAGCTTGTATGTCTTTGAATAATTACATGCAAGCTAAAATTCTCTCTCTTTGCATGGTATGCTCATTTCTTGAACAAATACATGCAAGATAAAATTTCTCTTCATTGAGAGAAGAAATGACATAGAAGCCAACTTCTCCTCGGCCATTCACTAGACTTCGGTTCCTTTAAAAACCCCTCATGAATGATTACAACATGTTTCCATATTCTAAAGAAAACAATTAATTATTCTCCACTTACAANTTCCACTTCCTAAAGAATCATTTAAGTAGTCTCCACTTTTACCACTTTCTCCACTTTCATGGCTTTTGTTAACGCACTAAGGTTTGCTCTCTACAATACAAAGTGAAAATAAGTTTAGGATCATGCAATTGGATCTATTAGAAGTGTAAATGATGGAAGAAAACTTAAAAAACCCAAGATTTGAAATGGGTTATTTTTCACCAAGATGTGCTTCCAAACTTTGTGTAAACTTGATGAAATCTTACCAAGCTTGATGTATGTTGTTCTTCTAATGGCTAAGAACTCCTCTTCACCTTGAATTGACTTTCAATTTGCAAGAATTGTTATGAAATTTTGAAGACAATATTTCATGGAGTGAGAGCAAGCAAGAAACGTTCATGACATGTGTAGATGAAAGAATTGCCATTTTAATTCAATTCTCTTACATTTAATGTAAAATCACACATGGCACATGTTAATTGAAATGGTGGTGTATGTTTATCTTAGCAAATATCTAATAAGCCTTCAAACTTGTTATGCCTAGGATTCAAGTCCATTCTCTAATATTTTGACAAATTCCAAAATTGGCATTAAAAACAAATTTGATGCCAAGCANATATCCAATAAGCCTTCAAACTTGTCATGCCTAGCATTCAAGTCCATTCTCTAATATTTTGACAAATTCCAAAATTGTCGTTAAAAATAACTTTGATGGCAAGCATGTCCTTCCACCAATATAAATGGGTCTTGGGCTTTTAATTCATTTAAATCTAATTTAACAAGAATACAACAAATGGGCCAAAACCATTTTACACCATTAAGTCCATCTAGAAATCTAATAACTAAATTAACATATCAAATTTGTAGAAAAATCCAATTTTCTCTACAAAGTTTATTTCCTTGATTAATTCTAAATTAATCACTTTCTCTTTTTTAATGCCGTAAATCAATCCTAGATTGATTCTATTTTATTCTCTCGTGTCAATTCATCATCGGTGAGTCTTCGGAGATCGACCCATTAGGTTTTCGAATATGTTGGCAGTAAATCAGGTTTTTCAGACCATTTATATACGCGTGTGAAGTGTACCGCATTTGTACCGATTTACAAGATATAGTTGGCTTCTAGCAAAGCACCGTATCTACCCAATTCTCTAAAAATATCCGTAAATGAATATATCATTTATCAGGTATAGTTCTATGTAATTAAATCCTATGTCAAATGCCACGTACGAGGCCTAGGGCTGGTTACGTGTCTACCCCAATAACGACGTACATTTCAGATCCCAAAACCAACAATTCTCTTTATTGGGGAGATCATAACCAAGTCATATCATCTCGATGGTTGCAACCCTTAGAGACAATGTTGTCGTATCCTGTGTGACATCATCTTCTTTTACCCAGAGTGATATGTCCCGTCTTGACATTACACCCACTCCTAAATAGTTTTCAGTATACCCGAACACAAGTGTATGTGAAACCCGTTAGGATATCAGACATCAAGTGTCAAAGCATATCGATTGCCATATGAGATGGCCGTGTAAGTTTCAGGTCAAAGGATTACTTACACCTACCTTGAGCGGACCTCCCAGGGACACTTTATATAAACTACCACTGGGATTCCGTACGGGTCGTATCCAGTCAATATGTTCTTGTTCTAAACGGCTAATAATGTTTCCCTATTACACTTGTTTAAATATCCAATATTTAAATGAATAAGAATCATACGGTTATGCTTCTATAACTCGTACGAGTGTAATACTAGTCTATACCGTATTACTGATGTCCTGTCTTGGTAATACTTCGACCAGGGACAGTTTAATAATTAAACCTTATATGGATTAATATTGTCTCATATCTATATTAATTCGATGTTAATCATAAGGACTTTTATCATACATAAAACAATTAGTAATCAAATTATAATGATGATAAAAGAGCAATTTCCTTTTATTACATAAATCAATAAATATACAAATACAATATTTGTATACAAGTGATGCTCTAGGACACAATATTCCTTTTGAAAGTGGGTTGGTGGTTATATGGAAAAGTTTGCTAGTGCATGAACTCATGTAGACATCCACGACCCCACACTTGTAAACAAATGAGAAAGAATCAACATGGATGCACCTGTAGCATCCTTCACACACCTACAGCTATCCATACAACGTGAATGTGTCTATCTCAATTTTCATCTTTTATATGACTTATATAACTTCTTTTTTCTAGGACTTGATTCATATAATTCTATAATCTTTTCCAAGTTCCATAACTCCTAGAAATTTCTGTTAGGCTTATTATAATTTCTTTTTCATCAAAGGACCTAATAATAGATAAAAGAAACCAAACAACTCCATGTAGAAAATCCAACTACTGTGAACCAGTTTACCTGTAAAGACACAATCCTACTTACTCCTATAAGCCGCATTTCAGAAAGGGTTGCAGCAAATTAATTGACAAAAATAACAATCAGAAACCAAGAATTAACGGACTTGGTGGCATGGTGCGGTATTTAATTACCTGATGTTTTTATCCTTTTCCTAAGGTCAGGCATAATATTCCGCTTCTTTATAAGACTAAAAACATACTAAGCTGTATTAAAAAAACCCAAATTTGTAAGTTCATCATATTACAAAGAACTAAACTAAAAAAGAATAAAACTATGAAAATAAATTAAATGGCCATTAAGCAACTAACATTGCAAGCACAATAGACAAGGAAATCTCAGCCAACAATTATGAGTTAGAAGCCATAATCCTAGCAAATTTCATTTGTCACACAACTGAATAATAAATTAGGATTCAAACCACTATTACATTGAAAACATGGACTACCACAAGCAGCAAAATACTGTGTAATTTAATTTTAAAAAATTAAGGGGATTGCTGGAGATTTCATTGAGTATGGATCTACTCTATTGTGATCTAAACAACATTTGATTAAACGAGACAATGTAGTTAATGTGAAGACATGGCATGCAAATATTTTACCCATTGAATATCTAAAACACAAGATTTTGAACTAAATAAATTATTTTATTCTTGTTATCAATATCTTCAATTTATATCCCCAAATTCCCTATAACTCGATTCCTTGATGAAATGAAGTACAAACAATATTCAAACAGACCTTTGTGCGAGATAAGAGAATGTAAAGGTTTCAAATGTTCCTTCCTAAATTTACTTGCTTAATCTAGGTGGTCTCTAGCTATATGGCGAAATAACAGAGCATCTTCTTCAAAAAGATTGGCAGTGACTTTGGTGTGGATATGTTAGCAAAACGCAAATAGTAGAGGAAATAAAATCCATTTGTTAATTACATCACACACGCACACGTTTTCATTAAACTTAGATTTGATTCAAAAGGGATAATTAGGTCACAGCTACTAACCTTCTTAAGTTCTATATTGCTTTCAAGCACGCGCTTTCAAATTGTTATCGGTGACTCTAATACACTGTACAAGACTCAAGCATTGAAGTTTACCTTGAGCCCTGCCAGTTAACTTCAAGAGGGCATTATTCATCTAACTCGTTTTCCTTGTCAAAGAGCATGATATGGCCATGCCATCAAAGAACTTGGATGCTTCTTTGGAGAGTTGGGTTTTGTTCAAGGCATCAGAGATTGGTGGCGGTGCCGTTAGATGGGTGGATTTGGAGGTGACTCATCTGGGTTTGGTGGCCAGGTCACAAAGACAGAGAGGGAATGATCGAGTAGTGAAGGAGAAGTCTAATTGTGAGAGAGAGATACTTAGCGTTTGTGTGAAAGAGTCTTTGGGGGTGGTTTTATTTTATTTTATTTTTGTTAATGTCATAGCATTTATAAAACGCGATAAATTTTTTATTTTAAATCACCTACAGCATTTAACGCTATAACCATGTTTGCAGTGCTGTAATTATAATATTTCACAGCTTTTTTTAAAAAAATGCCGTAAATAAATGCTGTAAAAAATCAATTTTCTTGTAGTGCATTGATTTACAAATCATCGATCAATATGTCCAGAACTTGTTATCACGAACTATCTTTCATATGACATCTATTATACTCTGGCCAAAGAATTCATTTTTTTGACATTTATCGACATTTGAATTAGAACTCTAATAATGTTATCAACCTATAATTAGAGTCAATGGATCCCATCTTGACCATCATTCATTTTCGCATATGAATAACGTATAACCAATTATGCTTTAATATACAAGACATGATTAGTGTCGTATTTATATACTGTATGAACTATACGTATTCGTACCGAATTTGACCATGATGTCTCAGGTCAAAGGATTATTACCTATACTAGTACAGTTAGACGATAATTCATTGACTATATGTATTACCGTATGAATATCATCATGCAGTCATATTCGATAAATAGTTCACTAACTACTAACCCATACTAAGGCCTTAGTAACATGACTATCATTGTTATCCATACTAATATCATCTCATGACATTCATCGGAGGCATTCAGTATGCCTACTATGTGAGGCCGTTACCCAGTCAACATTGCTTCCGTAAGAAACTATTTTTCGATAATCTTTATTTACCAATTAAAGGACAATTCATATACCTACATTATTCATTAACATAATAAAATAAAGAAAGTAGTTTACATATACATAAGGCTGCCTACAACTAAAGTATAAGGCACACTACGCATCCTTTAGTGCTCTTCATCGGTCTTTAGACCCATTTCTTTAAAAAGATGAAGACCGTGAGTGAAGGGCAGGAGACCTCTCTTAGAGTTCTCCATGCTAAACCTCTTTACTATTATTTCTATGTACAATGATAATTCTGTTAATCTCTTTGATCTATCTCTATAAACTTGAATTCCAAGGATATATGTTGCTTCCATTAAATGTTTTATCGAGAAGGTTCTGGATAACCAGACTTTAACCTCTGTCATCATATTAATATCATTACCCATCAGAAGTATGTCATTTACATCCAATTTGAGAAATGTAATGGAATGATCTTTAACCCATTTGTATACATAGGGTTCAACCGAATTCTTGACAAATCCAAATGCTTTGTTTGTGTCGTCAAACTGAATGTTCCAACTTCTTGAAACTTGCTTCAATCTATACATAGATCGATGCAACTTGTATACCTGATTCTTTCAACCATTACATACAAAACCTAGTGGTTGTTGCATGTAGATATTTTTCTCAATAAACCTAGTTAAGAATGCTATTTTGACATCCATTTGTCAAATTTCATGATCATGATATACCGCAATGGCTAATATAATACGGATGGGTTTATTAATAGCTACGGGCAAAAAAAGTTTTCTCATAATCTAGTCCTTGTTGTTGAGTACAACCCTTTGCTACTAGCCGAGCTTTAAAGGTCTTCACCTTTCCATCCTGACCAATCTTTCTCTTGAAGATCCATTTACACCCTATAGAAACTATTCCTCCTAGTGGATCTACAAGTGTCCATACTTGATTAGCATGCATTGATTCTATTTCAGAATTTATAGCTTCTAGCCATTTTCCTGAATCTCTATCCAGTATAGCTTCTTCATAACTTTTAAGATCATCAACATGATCAGTTTTTCTCACTAAGAATGATTCGAAATCCTACTCATGTAGAAACCTATATCTTTCTGGAGGTTTCGATACTTTAGAAGATTTTCGTATTGGAATAATATTGTCTGACACTGAGGTTCACTAAATGGATGTTCCATCTTCAGATGTGTCAGTTTAAGGCTCTTTGGTCTCTACCTTGAGCTCAATATTTCTCCCTGAACCACTTTCTTCTAAGAACTCATACTCTAAGAAGTGTGCATTCCTATTGATCATAACTTTATGATCAGTTGGGAAATAAAAGTAATATCTTAAATTGTCTTTAGGATATCTAATAAATCAGCCCTTCCCTTCTCTGATTTAGATTCCAGCTTATCAGTGTTAATCAATTTATCATAAACCGGATAACCCTAAATCCTAATATAATTAAGATTAGGTAGCTTTCTAGTCCATATCTCATATGGAGTCTTATGGACAGACTTAGATAGAACTTTATTGAGGATGTTTGTAACAGAATGTAGAGAGTATCTCCACAAGTATATCGATAGATATATGAAACTTACCATATATCACACCATGTCCAATAAGGTACGATTCCTCTTTTCAGACACAACATTGAACTATGGTGTATATGGAGAAGTTAGCTGGGAAATGATTCCATTACAAGTATAGAATTCTAAAAATTCTATACTTAATTATTCTCCTCCACGATCTTATCGTAGTAACTTAATACTCTTTCTAGTTTGTTTCTCTACTTCATTCTTATATTCTTTGAACTTTTCAAAGGATTCAGATTTGTGCTTCATTAAGTATAAATACCTATACCTAGACATATCATCAGTAAAGGTAATGAAATACAAAAAACCTCCCCTAGACATAGTATTAAATGGTCCACATACATTCATATGTATGAGATCCAATAGTTCTTTGGCTCAGCGAATTTTTGGGCCGAGCTGGATTTGAACCAGCGTAGACATATTGCCAACGAATTTACAGTCTGTCCCTATTAACCACTCGGGCATCGACCCAGGAAGAAAAAATTCTAGGCTTATTGATAATTCACGATCAACTTCCTTTCGTAATACCCTACCCCCAGGGGAAGTCGAATCCCCGCTGCCTCCTTGAAAAATAGATGTCCTGAACCACGATCCACTTACCTTTATTTTTAAAGGATTGCTTTGTTATTTTTTCTAAGAGACATGATTCACAGGTTGAATAGGGTTTTGAACTCAATAAGTTCAAGATTTCATTTTCTTCAAACTTAATCAATCTTCTTTCTCGTATATGACCTAGTCTATGATGCCATAAAACTTTGGGATTAATTTCAGTTCTAATTTTGTTACTTGTAATGGTTTTAATTGAACCATAACTATTCATTTCTAAAATATACAAACCATTTGTATTAACTGCTTTACCTATTAAAATTTTTTTGAAATATAATAAACATTTATTACTATCAAAATGTATGCAATAACTGTTTTTTCATAACATCAAAATAGAATAATAATATGTCACAAGTTCCTTATGCTAGTGCAGTTGGCAGTTTGATATATGCCATGGTTTATACACGTCCGGACATTGCACATGCAGTAAGTTTGGTTAGTCGGTATATGACTAATCCGGGTAAGAAAAATTGGTAGGCGGTCGAGTGGATCTTGAGGTACCTTCGGGGAACGTTAGATGTTGGTTTGGTTTACGAGAGGTCATCACATTTTGTTACAAAAGGGTATGTTGACTCAAACTATGCTGGTGATTTAGAAAAGCATCGATCTATAATGGGTTATTGTTTTACATTGACAGGAGGTCTTATATCTTAGAGGTCCATGTTATAGTTAGTGGTTGCCTTATCTATAACAGAGGCAGAGTATATGACAGTGACAGATCAGTGAAAGAGGTATTATGGCTTAAAGGTTTGGTTCGTGATTTGGGTGTGACTCAAAGGGTTATTACAGTTCTTTGTGATAGTCAGAGTGTCGTCCATTTGGCTAAGAATCAAGTTCATCATGCAAAGACCAAGCATATTGATGTCAGGTTTCACTTTATCAGAGATATCATCGAGGATGGTGAGGTAATCTTAGAGAAAGTGGATATAAAGGAAACGTAGCCGACATGATGACAAAGGTGGTACCATTGGTCAAGTTAGAGCATTGTCTCAACTTGATTGGATCCTCTCATTGTTGATTCCACATGAGGATGGAGGTTGACGACAACAGACATATGTATCTTGGTAGTTTTAGTTCAAGGTGGAGAATTGATCACCAAGGTAGAGATTGTTAAAATTGGCTCTCAATTGGGCTTTGAAGCAAATCCCACATTGCTTAAATAAAAATAGGAAGAAAGCTTGTGCACCTATAAATACACCTTAATCCCATATTGGTTAATGACATCTTTGGGGTAGACTTGAGTTGTTATAAAATAAAGCTTAACCCTTAGGTTTTAATTATCCCACAATACGGAGTAAGTAAATCTCAAGTATTGTAATTAGCTCTAGGTAAATTTTTCAAGTGAGGTGGTAATTTACCGAGGTAAATTCTTCAAGTTACTAAATTAAATTTCCTCTAAAGATGTGAGGTAAATTCCCCTCTAAGAGGTAAGAGTGAAAAAATACTTAGGATTTGGGAAACACTTCGGGTGAGTGTGTGAGTGAGAGAAGTGATATTAGATCAATCTTTGGGGATTATTCTAGTGAATTAGAATTGAGAGAGTGAGTTATTCTCAAGAGATCTTGTAATATTTTTCTTGGGTTATTTTCTTAATAAAGATTATTTGTCGTTGTCCTGTGGATATAGGCAAATTGTCGAAGCACGTTATATCTCGTGCTTGCTATTATTGTTGTAATTGATTGTTCTTTATCTTGCAAATATCATTGTTGATCGGGATCTATTGTTTGGATTGTAAGAAGCTATGCTTAGTAGTTCCTAGATTGGGTTTACTTTGTCGGTATCAACCCGGGGTGTTCTTCAAGGAGTGGTATCAGAGAAAAAGAAATTCTCAACAATTTTTATCTCATAAATATAGTTAGCTTAGTTCGTTAACTCTGACCAACTCCACTATTAGGCTAGAGTTGTACTATTGAATTAAATATTCTAATTACAAGAAAACTTAATAATTTTTAATCAAATTAAAATTATATGTTTAAGTTACATCCATTAGGCAACAGTTACATAAATACCCTCATGGGATACCAATAATTGAAGCAAGTTAAGTTTACCGTTTTGTCCTCAATTACATCTTCACCATTGAGGCCAATTTTACATCTAATGAATAAATTTAGTTTAATGAACTAACATAATTAAACAATTAGCTAAGATTTATCATTCAAGCCCTAGTAAAACTCTCAAAGCAATATCCTTTAAATCTTATAGAATTATAAATTTAAGATCTATAGAATAATGTTATCTGTTTCACAGAACAACAATCGCAACTAGCCAAGATATTGACCTGTATAACAATAAGGTCTCACTTTCTATTCCAATCAAAGACTCTAGTTTCCAAAACAGAGGTATACTATCCACTCAAGATTAAGATAAATATGTCTGAGTTGCACTGGTGTAAAGTTTGTGTATTCAGTAACGGTAATTACACTGAAATATAAACTTTACACATGGTCTTATTCAATGTTTATATTATACACAAGTATTTTTTGCCTTAAAGTCTTAACTTTAATAATTCAAGATTTATTATCCCCACAGAGGTAAACGACACAACAATCTTATCTAAACAGAGAGCCAACTCTGTTTATAGGTTGTGAATTAGATTTGAGTTTTAATTAAGTTCTGTATCTCCTATATATAACAAATTCATATGATCAGTAACTTAATTATTGTGTTAGTTTTGGATCCTTGACCATTAATGTTAAAATAGAGATTAAAAGAGACTCGATTGACTAATAAATAAAATAACTATTATTTGTGTCACTTTATTATTAATATTTTTAGAAAATATATCTTACTTAGAGGGTATATCTCTAACAATATCATCCTTATAATAATAAATATCATTTACGATGTGATTTATTATTTTTAGCTTTTAGATAATTTTTAGTTTGTGTCTCAAAATTCATGCAATTTGATGATAAAAAAATAGTCCTCACTATTCAAAGATTTCTATAATTTTGAGATAAATTACTGATATTTAAAATAAAAAATGCGTAAATTTGGAGGTGTTAGATAATTTTGTTACTTGATGAATTGTTGAGAGTAATACTACTTTGCGCAAAACCTATCCCAAACCTTATCCTAAATATTGGTTTAATTTTTACTTCGTATATGACTGGATGATGGAATAAGTGACATAGTAAAGCTAAATCACTTGGTCACATTATCTGGGATTAGATATGATATAAATTTTGGGAGAAGTAACATTACTCAATGTTAGAAGGGTAGGTTTATGAAAGTCTGTACTACATAGCTTAATATTTATAATAAAAATAAACCTAGGAGGGCGTGGGAGACGTCGGAGAGTGAGTTCAACGTAAATGTTCAGTTAAATAGTTTCGAGGC